>JASANE010020602.1:0-24912 GCA_030248225.1 Trileptium ribeirensis | reverse complement strand
ATTTGTTCAGTTACGTATTGCTAAACTTGGTGATTCCGCTTTTTTAACTTGCTAACTCAAGTGAAATTAAACAGGACTGCAGCACCGGGCTTCCGGTACTGTGGCTTTATCCAATGCATATTTTCTGTGGTTCAATTATGTTATTGAATGTTCTTTGTCATATTTAATCAGCGTCTATTATAAAACCCCGTCGATGTAAACAAACCCATTTCCCCTTTAAACAAAATGCTAGTAAGTGACCGATTGATTCATTGATATAGCAGCTAACTCATCACCTGTAAGTGCAGCGTTACAGACGAATTAACTCGTTAGACACCATCCTAATGTATGTGAAACATACAATTTATTACAATATGTTGTTCAATGCTGTTAAATGATAAATGGTTAACAGCTAATAAATAGCACGTCCCGCAACGGATGGGTCTCCCAGGATTTTCAAGTCTGGATTTCTGCGGAGGCGAAGGGGCACCCATGTGTTTTGACTTCCCCAGTTCAGTCCCTGCAGGTACTTTTCTGCGCGACTGAAAACATGTCAATTGTTGTGGGGCAAAAAATATCTTTTCCATGTAGAGTTAAAAAAACCCAAAAAAATTTTGTCGTCCAGGATTAAAAATATCTAAATCTGATGCCGGTGGCTAGGTTTCACAGCACAGTATACATCAATAATAAATATTAACTTTAAACATTACGGCGTCACCACATTACCATGACATTTATAACATTACCACGTTTTCCAGTAACCCAATCATTCAACCGGGGTCCGCCAGTTTGAACTGGGAGGAGAAGCCGAATTTCTCGTTCTTAGTTCGAACTGCGAGCCAGCAGTTCGTTTTCCCTAGGCACTTTGTGACACAGTCCGAGAAAAGCAACAAGCTTCCATGATTTCGGCGATTTCCCCAGATCACGCCCCCACCCCCGTACACCCCCCGGTGAATGTTGGGTTCCCCGAGGTGATGCAGCATACACGCCATGAATTTTCAAGTAACCTTAAAAATACTCGTCCTAGTAAAAACAGTTAAAACTAAACTTAATACTGTTTCTATCTATTATTATTTATAAGTTCATGCATAACGACAAGCTAGTCTTGCTGAAATGCGCATTCCCAGCAGGCAAATAATAAGTATGCACAAAAGATACGTTCAAAATTAAATAATAAGTATGCACAAAACATAATTTGAAAATTAATAACACGATAAAATACAATTACATATGAATCGCCAGATAAGCTGGAGGGCGCAGTTTTCCGCTCAGTTTCTACCAATCAGGAGAAATCCAGATCAGCAATCAATGAAGCGTTCATTCTATGCTGAGACAGAATATGTATTGTTATAAGCTTCCGCACCAAAGTCGTCATGTGGCCATTAATAGTTGCAATTGTTCAGCAAAAATTTAATTTTCCTAAACAAAGCCTGTCAAACAAATGCTACGAAAATGAGCCATACACATTTAGATATAATTATTGAGTGCATTATAATGTTTAAGAATATTATCCATACAAAATTCATTAAATGTTGCAGAAACATATTTTTCCCAACACACCAAGCAATACTTTCGGAGTTTCGCTGGCTCCAAAATTCTGAGGGGGGCTCTGTTTGGGCCGAACCCAGAGGCCGGACGTAAACGGAGCCGGTGACGACAGCATTTTTAATACCGAAAAATACGCCACCTGAAGCGGCCGCGTTATATAATTATTACAAATACTTAACACTGCTGTAAATACGATAAAATACTTATATCTAGGAGGTGGCCAGACAAGTTTAGGGGTTCGGGGCGGAGGATTAGAGGGTCGACCCCGTGATCCCCTAATAAAAAACTACAGACACGGAACTAACCTTCTTTACACTCCGTAGCTACTTTCAATTCTATATTCACCATCTGGTCCTGAAGATGTTTCATTTGCCGAGTGTGTCGCGTAGACTTTCGCCGATATGCCACCAGCACAATTACCAACACGATAACAAAAAGCAAGCCTGCTGCACAAATAGCTGAAATCATGAAATAATTAACTTTAAAGCAAATTATATTCAGAAGTGGATGATGTTGTTATAGCTGTGGACCGACAGTCAAACACTGCAGTTGAAGAAAAATAAAATCTTCATTATAACGCCCATAAATTGACAATATCCCAAAATCGTTTTTAACTGATTGGCCACGTTTTGTCCATTGAGTTGGAATGCAGAATCATTTTTAGTTGCATAGGAAATTTGTATTTTTGTCACACCACAGTACACTGTAAGAACGTTTCGCTAAATTTGTAGGGATTAAGACAGATTTAAATAAACCATGCACTAAAAATAATTAACATAATATCTGTGTGATTTAAAGTATTCTAAAGTTGTCCTCAAAATAGTACCATTTGATCATAAATCGCAACATCAATGTAGCATGCGATCAAAGATCAAATACGTCTACGGCAAAAATTATCATCACCTTCCAAGGTCAAACAGAAACAGGGTGCATATTCAAAACTAAGTACGATTTTCCAGAAATATCCAGCAATATTTTTTCCAAGAATTTCTACCTTTATTTTGCCACGACTTCCATCATTAAGAGAAACGTATAAGCGTAGGGAACGATATATAGCCATATTTTTTCCAAAACATTTAATATATAACTAATGATTGCCGTTAGTTGTGTTTGGATTACATCAGAAATCGGCCAGTAGCAGTCAGCATGAAAATTTTGACTGAACAGAAAATAAAATGGATGAAGTGAAAAACTTATGATGTCTATCCACAATCCTTTCACCCGCCATCCAAACAATTTTAAACGTGGCACGTGACTTTATTTTCACGAATTTCCAGGAAAAGGTTCGATTTTCCAGCAATTTCCCGGACGTGGGCACATTGCGGAAAACTACAAATTTTAGTTTGTGGACAACGCTCTAATAGAAAAAATATTCATTCCAGCAATACACGAATACAAATTATGAAAATCTCCGCTATGTTTTAGTCATACTTGAAAATAGCGAAGTCGTGTCTCTGTTGATTACTTACCGACAATCGTTGGCAACGGAATGGCTTCTTTCTTGTAATTCAGAAATCCAATTGTGTAGTTTTTATTTCGTCCTACTGAGACCTGTATAGAAAGTATTGTGTTATATTTATTATACGTTGACGCCGAGGGAAGGGGAATAAAATGGAAAGGACCCCCGGTCCAACCGAGGGCTTCGAAATCCACGGATTTTTATAAATCAGCATTTTTAACGAAAAACACGAAAATAGATCTTTTTTTGAAGTTAAAAGCAATTTTTCTCTAAATTTTAGGGTGAAGAGGTTACTCTCAAGTGATAAAGCCGAATAAGGATATCGGTGACACTAGAGCAATTCAAGAATTCACGTAGTCATGGCGGTCACCGATTTTGTGGGGTTGAGTTTATGATGGCTTTAAAATGGGAAGATAAGATAAGAAATGCAAAAAATGACCGTATCTCCGTATTCGTTAGAGATATATGGGTAATATTGGACTCACTATACAACTCTTGCGTTTTTTAGAATGGTTACATATTATGTTCTAGGTTTAGGTAAAATGGTTTTTACATGAGCCATGAGACCCGAAGCAGACGGAAACGGCCATATATATCTCATTATTATGTATATACTGATAATACTAGGCTCGTTTTCATTCTTTGTCATTGTACGTTGTTCAAAAGTTACATAATGTTCTAGATTTGAATTTACATAGGTTTTAAAATGGGCCTTGGAGAACCGAGACGCACGAAACCGGTCGTATCGTCTCAATCGCACAAACACAACTGGTGAGACTGAACCCTTTCTGTATTGCGAAATAAACATCATGCGGCGGCGTGGATTGGTTTGCTACAATGGTTGGTTCATTAGCTATAGAAAACACTTTGGTTACAGAACATGTGTTTGCTAAAGACATTTATTTACATTCCTTGCTATATGGAGAAATGTGCTGAAGTTTGGCATGACAAACCATCGCATATATACCATTAAAGTTATTTACGTGGCTGCTATGGTAACAAACAGGAAGATCGTGCTTACGAATAAAAACAATGCAATTAAACAGCTAACCACAACTTCTGGCCAATCGTTTTTCTCGTGTGTTACGGTAGGTCGTCTTTCAGGAGGCTTGCATGTTAGAGCAGTAGACGCCAACGCAGTTAAATTACACTGTTGACGTCCAACCCATATCTGGATATCATATTCAGATAGAGCATAATTTATATTGTTACCCTAAATAAAAATTACTGATAAATGACTAGAATTAGCCAATAAAGTTGACAATGAACCTCCAAACATTTTTGTGCTTTAAGGCACCAGGATTAAATTTATTTGAAAAAGTACCTGTGATGAGAAGGCGAGAGGCCATACATGCTCACACCAGCGTTTTTTTCAAATCTGACCCTGAGCAAAAAGTTGAGCATTTCTAAGGAAAGTTGAGCATTTCTAAGAGATATTGAGCATTTTGGAGCAACCCCAAAACTGCATGCTTTTAAATTATTAAATGTTTCAGCAGTTCTTACGTATAGCCATAGTCATTGACATAGTAATAAACTAGTTATACTTATTGTAGTAACACGTTCTAAAATCTAGTATGTATAGATTTGTAACACGGGACTCTAGTAGCATTTTTATTGCATTTAGGTTTTAAAACGGGCTTACGTAAATCGTCCTGATTATGTTGTTTAGTAATTGCTACTACAATATAGATAAATTCTATTTTAGCTTGTGCCTTATTTAAGGTTAAGGTCAAATTTTGATTTTCGAAGACTGAGCACATTTATTTTATTACAATTGGTCTCCGCTTTTACACAACATCGTGGTCAGAATGTTATTTTGTTTGGTTTCGATGGGGGTAGGGGTTGGACGGTATTTTATTATGACGGCTATCGGAAGTAAAAATGGAAGAGATTCGTCACTAGTAACTCTATCGAGATTGCAGAACGTAGTGAAGCATAGATGCACCTACGCCTACGCCTTTTGCGATCAGCTGTCGATAGCATTCGTCGATATCTATATATGGACATCACACAATACCAGCACAAGCTAGAACAAAACTAACACCGGCAATGAGTTTCCCCATGCAGCGTTTTTTTTTCAAATCTGACCCTGAGCAAAACGTTGAGCATTTCTAAGAAACCTTGAGCATTTCTAAGAAAAGTTGAGCAAATGCTCAGTAAAATGCTCAAAAAAATCCCTGGCTCAGACATAGAGCGGGGATTATCCCACTTTAGGCGTCGAAGCATCCCTTCCCTGTCGGGTCGCCTGGCCACCCTCCTGACGACCGGATCACCACCCGTACGTAGAGGACACCGAAGACCGACCTCCCTCTTGCCGAGGCCCCATCTGCCCCTGGGACCCCGGTTCTTAAGCATATGGTGAAACTAATGTGTTTACCATTATTGTTAGACAAATATGGAACATTTAGTTTATAAAATTTTGTAGAAAATATACCATTCAGTTTTTCTCTAGCCTCTCCACTAAATTGAACGGGGGCCCAGTAATTTCTAAGCTCTGCAGCACGTCGGCACTCCACAGCATCTCAAAGATTTTAGGGATGACACCAACAATTTTGTTAAAAATATTCATATTACTTTTATTCATGACAAATTTCTTTGAAGTTCCTGCCGAAACACTGATTTTCAGAAAATACACCACAAAAATAACGGCACGCTAGTAAATGCATGGAAAACACGGTAAAATGCAATTATGAAACCACAATTAACCAGATGAGCACGGTTTCTCCAGTTAGCCTAGGAAGAATTCCCCCATGTCATTCTGTCTTACACAGGCTGGAGCTAGGGAGTACTATTTTGATTCTGGGGAGAGGACTAGTAAATGCATGTACAGTCGCGGCCCAAAGTAAATGAGACTGACGGAAACCGACAGTTGTTAAAAATCGACATTGTACAGCTCTGCGATTTAATTGCGCCAAAATAGACAACAATCGAAATCGAAATCAATCGGTTGTTTTTCGACATATCCTACCGCCAAAATTCTTTGGGACCTGTTGTTCACTCTAAAATACCAGAGAGACCAGAGAATGAAATAGCGCTCACCGATGGCTCCTAGAAATCTGCAATCTCATTGGACGTTTTTGACTAAGAAATCTGATGCAACCAAGGAATCAAAATTTTGATACTTTTAATAGTAGTTGTGAAATCTGTCGCGAATCAATTTGCATGTAACAGCCATTCCTCACAAGGGTTGTGCCTGCGCTTTCTTTCAAGAACCGATCGATATTTTTCAATTTCTCACAATTTCTTCTCTAAACTATGGCTTCGTTGGATAGCAGCTCAAGGGTTAAACTTGAAGCCAAATAGAAATGTTATTTATTTAACAAAATTGCGTACAAGAGCCGATCGCTAACTCATGATCACGAGTACTGCCAATTTTCTTTGAAGTTCTTAGCTTCTACAATTTTTCCTTTGGTCAGAATATCTGCTTGTCGCAAAATACCAATGTGTTTCGTGCTATAGCAATACGACTGGGCTCGTCAAAACGTGCGTTTACATTCTGCCTTAAATAAAAGACATAGTAGCAACATTTATAAGGTATGACTACTACTGTAACAGCAACCATTAACTCTCATAAGCCTTACGAGCGTGCCAGTTAGCATTAAGCAATTTTTTAGGAATCGAAAATCAAATTTCGAGTTGCTACAAGCGATTAGCAAGCGACGAACAAGCTAAATAAAATTTTAAAAACTTAAATCGAGCAAGCTAGTGTCTGAGCCACCAACAAGACAGCAGCGGTCAAAATTATCACCCACACAGTGCAAGAACTCATAATGTTTAAAGACAGACATACATGGATTGTTAAGTCTTTAATGTAGTGCTTCAAAGCAGTCCCAGAAGAAGTACGTTCAAATTCCTCAAATTCTGGATCTGGAAAAATAGATATCTTCTGCTGTTTTCGTATCGTTACGCCATCCAAATTAAATCCAAACTCCAATTTACGAGGTTGACGGGGAGAAATGTGTACGTAACGCACGCTTCTTATATTCGGTGTAAAGCAAGTCATTCTAAAATTCATACAACACATTGTAACAGTTCCGCAAATTGCAATTATATTACACGGTTTGGGATAGGCTGATTGGTTAGACATTCGGAGACTAACAATTATGCATAATGATCCCAGCAATTTTTGCTAGATTCGAAGTTCCAGTTTTATGTGTTCTGGATATCTGCATGGCTTACAGATCTTATAATAAATGTTTTTTCATTTCCAACTAACAAACTAAACCATAACTAAAACACTGTTCTTGATGTTATTTGTACAACAAAAACGAAATATTCTGACTTGGGAATTTAATAAAGAAATATTGTGTGTTCCGTTAGGTACCTTAGTTTTGGCAAAGTTTAGCTTTGGCTCTCTTAATTACCCAACATACATTCTAACAGTTTGTAAGGCACAAAGAAATAACTCTAATCAATCAACCACTAGCATCCCGTGGTCCAGGATTTGTCAAATACGCCATTACTTAAGTTACAAGCAACTATTCCTGCTTCGTAACTTGCGACAAGCTATACTGCCAAAATATGCTTTCATGAGTGTTATTCTCATAACACTAGTAACTCTATCGAGATTGCAGAACGTAGTGAAGCATAGGTACACCTGCGCCTTTCGTGTGCACAGCCAATCAGCCTCGAGAGCATACGTCGATATGCTATATGTGGATATCACACAATATCGCACAAGTTAGAACAAAACTAACACCGGCAATAAGTTTACCATCATGCCCTAAAACCCCCAAGTGCAAGCTATCAGCCTCCGAGGACGTAACAGTAAAATTAGAAAATTTTGGATCGATGAACCATGGCAGCGCCATACCCCGTACCCATACAACCATAGATCGCAGAGCAAAATCCACACCAGCAATGAGTTTGCCATGCCGAAAAACCACCAAGTAAAACTTTTTAACCGCCCAGGACGTCAGAACAAATTTTAGAATTTTGGGTCAAGGAACCACAGGAGTGCCATGCCTCAAACCCATGAACCGGTGCCGTAATCGAAAAACAAAAAAGAGGCATCGGCATCCACCGTTTTACTATGAAATAAACCCAACCAGAGAAAAAAATTCGAAAGTTAAGATAAAAATACTCTTTCTTCCGTCATTCGTACTAAAATGAGGTAAAAACATTTATTTTGCTCTCTGACCCCGAACTTTGGGGCGCCATACCCCCGTACCCATGGGTCACAGAGTAAAACCAATACCGGTGATGAGTTTCCCATTCCCGGCAACCCCCAAGTCAAACTTTTCAGCCGCCTAGCACAAATTTTCTAATTTTGGGACGAGGAACCATGATGGTGCCATACCACAAACCCCATAACTCCAAAACCGGAGCCTTAATCGAAAAACAAAAAAGAGGCATCGGCATTTATCATTTTATTATGAAATAAATCCATCCAGAGATAAAAATTCGAAAGTTAAGATAAAAATAACCTTGTTTCCGTGAAGGGTACTAAAACCCTCATTTTGACCTCTGATCCCGAACCATGGGGCGTCATACCCCCGTACCCATGGAACCATGCGTCGCAGAGCAAAACCGGCACCGGCAATGAGTTTACCATGCCCGAAAACCCCAGGCAGAACTTATCAGCCGCCCAAGACGTCAGAACAAATTTTCAAATTTAGGGTCGAGGAACCATTGGGGCGCCATACCCCCGTACCTGAAACCCCATAAATCCGGAACCGGAGCTTTAATCGAAAAACAAAACGAGGCTTCAGCATTTATCATTTTACTATAAAATAAATCCATCCAGAAAAAATATTCGATAGTTAAGATAAAAATAACCTTGCTTCCGTGAAGGGTACTAAAATGGGGCAAAAAACCCACATTTGACCCCTGATCCCGGAACCAGACCCCAAATCAAAAAACGCTCGGGGATGTGCACGGTAAATCGACTATGCCGGTTCGAATGAGCCCAAGATCATGAAAATCGGCTCAGGCGTTCTCGACTTATGGCCGGTCACACACACGGAATTTAAAAGATTTCACCCCTGCAACACACAATATCCACTCCGTTTCACTACGTTCTGAACACATGCTAAGGCAATAATTTTGATCATTTCACTTTGCTGAGGACAGTTTAACAGTTGAGAAAAAATGGGGGCGAGAAAAATACTAGGGGCAATTGCGTCGCCTTCAGAAGAGGCTAGTACAATATTAGCGATACCTAACGCTTAACACTAATAGAAAAATAAACAAGAGGCAAAGGAACTGAGTATTGAGTGGCTTAAACAGGAATTAAAATCATAACTAAAATCATCGGCGAAAGTATAAGGTGCGAGCTAAGTCGAATTGCAAAAACAACGTACCTTATTTATGTTTCACTTATATAAATTTAATGTTGCAATTGCAGGCTTTCTTGGTTTATTATTTTAATCGTGATGAGTAGAGATAGTCCCGCGCAGCGCATAGCTGTCTCGCATCGCCGTGAAAGTATAAGCGCACGTCAAAAGAATGCGGATCACTTAGTTCCCCACCGGTATACTACTGGCCGCACCTCCGTCATAAAAATAACCCTCCAAGCCTACCCCCATCGTTCCAACATAAAACAACAATATTGTCCTGAAAGTACTTTAGCCATGCTTTATAAAAGAGTTAAGCAAACATGACAGGGCGTTATCCCTGAGAAGCCAAAACGTAATGCATGCCATGTCGTTCTCGAAATACTAAGCCTATGCGTTAGCCTAAGCTTAATTCTTATATGAAACGTACACTAAGCCTGGATTGAGAGTTACCGCCCCCGAACCCCCGCTCTAAGCTTTTCTTGTTTCGAACGATATAACGTATTACCATCGGGGTTACCTGGGCTCATGACGGTATACTTAGATGCATACATTAAGCCAGCCCGCGACAATAGGCTCACTATGATACGCGTATTCTTCGCCGAATGTCAAATGTTCCACAACGGTTCCACGAGCAAAAATTCCCTTTAACATATCTTGATAACGCATACATTATCACAAAATGCTTATACGATGGTCAACTCATGGGCACGTAATGGTAAACAGGTACACGATGATATATGTGCAGGTATCGAAAGGTATACACACAAAATATACAATAACAGATATACATTTACTGTCTGGTTACACAACAGTAAACGCACGATTATCCATCATGAATGACTCAAAAATTTTCAAGATTAGAAGCACTCGACCAAGTCATACTCGGTCGGATACACACGCACTCCTCTTCATTCCCGTAAAATCTTGATTTTTGTTCAAAGCCAGAAAATTCGCTCTAATTTCATCCCTGAGACCACTTAAAGTGCTACAGTAACAATTTACTTCGGTAATGCGTCAAATAGCCTCATAACCGAAGAACACTTTATTTCTTCTTCCAATGAACGCAAAGAGGAACAGTTTTGAAGTATATAAATCACAAATTTAAGAAAAATCTAAATTTAAAGATTTTTATTGTGTGCGTATACATTATGTTTGCGAAAATTAGATTGTATAATTTGTAACCATGCATTTGACGTTATTCATGTGAATTGTACCTGTATAATCTGTTATTCCCTCGACCCTGTTATAATTTTGTACGCAGCATATAAACCTGATTCTGTCCACATGATAGGTAATTATCATTACATGGACTGTTGTTTTACTTGTACCATTTATTGTTACCGTAATAAATTATTGTATACCAAATTGTACGATTCATTGTTATTATAAAAGTATATACCTTTTTGTAACGCTAACAGGAGTTACCGCCGTGATTGTATGATTTGCCGTCAGTATTTATATTATCATTCGTTGCAGTATCCTGTTTGCAATTACCCATTGTATATAGCATGCAATTTATATCATCCTAGCGTTATTCCATTTGTACCTTTATTATTACCTGTTCGTAATTATTGTATCATAACTAGTGGTATTTGTATACGAAACTCGCATGACAGATACAAATTGTACTTACGTATAAGTTGTTGTGTAACCGATGCGTTGTCGGTCGGCCGGATTTGGTTTGGTAATTCGCGATAACTTACTGGCCCCGACCCACCATTCTTGTTTACTGTGTATCGATTATAACCGCATTGTCAAAACTTAGATTTTATGCCATTCTGTGTATGTATATATGGCCGCCCGGGTTTCGTGAGATATTTAGAGACACCTTACCATAACCGATCCGCTAATTGTGTTCGTATTCAAATGGTGCAATTCGTTAAGTCATCCCGTTTGGGAAAGTAAGACACGACAACACGCGACAAGTTTGAGTGAATTTTAAATAGCGAATGTATGAATAAATTAACATTTCCGGGAACCCGTTCCAACCACCCTTCCCGTCAAAAGTGTCCCGAGTTGTGGCTGATCGCCGGGCAGCGAACAGCAAATGAGCAAATTTTATAAAAATTACTAGTATGCATACTCCTTTGTATCGTTGTTGCGCAGGGATGATGTTACCGGACGCGAGTCATTCGGAACTTCGCTGAAATCATTACTAATGGACGGCAAATCCATCCTCTGGTTTCGATATTTCCTCCAAATCGGAAACAGCGTCCATGTTCCTTGTTGTTGGTAGTTAACTTTTACCGCACAGACATGCTTAGCCAGTCACACTAGGTATACTAAGCCCCTTGCGCGTATATCCTTAAATATGATAATTGCACCCCCGGAGCACAAAATCCCAACCCAAGAACGATCAAGTTATTTCACGGGAAAATATTTCGCAGCTTAAAATCCAGTGTAACTATTCAACGTTTAAGAACAATAGCAATAAGTGATGGAGGAAGTCACTGTCACATCGTGTCAGTCGAATGAGCCGCACTGTTTATGAGTCGTACCATGTGAACAGACGGCGAAGAAGATCTTTGTTCTCAATGTACTCTATTTCAAGAAACCCCGCTCGCTAGACTTGCCCTGTTTCAACTTATACAGACAGACTAACATTTTGTAGCTACTTTCATCCTTGAATTTGACTACCGTTGAATTTAATTTTTCTATATCACCATGTCCCGCCTAAGAATCGCCGAAAGCCAACTGAGCGGAGCAATAGGCAAATTAATTAATAACTTATATCATGTTTTAGACAATTATTGTCTAAAACATGATATAAGTTATTAATTAATTTGCCTATTGCTCCGCTCAGTTTTTGTAATTTACTACGCTTACTAGTAACTATCACGTTATATACTGTATAGTATAGTATATCAACTAATAGTATATTTTTAACAGTATAACAGTTTAACAGACCTCTCGAATTCGCCAAAATTAGCTAGAGTAGCCCTAACGTGTCCGCTCCGGAATTCTTGTTACATTCTTGATAAATAATTGTTTTAAAAAGGGTTAAACAACTAGTTGCCCTGTGAATAACCGTAAAAATGTAAACACATATGTATGGCCAGTAGCATGAACTACATACATTGCTTTACGGTGGATTAAAAGCTGATCGCTAAAGCATAGCTAAAGCTACCCGCATTCAACATAAAGCAGAAGCCACCTTAAGCAATTACATACCGAGTGGCACTTTTTATCTCGCATGGCCCGTGAAATTTGTCGTTGCCATGTTGTATAAACATTCGTGCTTTTTGAATTATATCTAGTCGTTCTCCATAAAATTTCTTTAACAAACCGCCGCTAAAATAATATTACAATTAATTAGCTCTAACTTATGACCGCCTTCCATATGTAACTACAAGTTCAGGAAAAAATACCGAAACGGTAACTGGGAAACGTCCAGAGGTTACGTCATCTGACAGGCGATAAGGAACGCAAGAATCGTATTCTACCTGTAGCAAAACCTATAATAGCTTATCAAATGGCACAGAAAACAATGCATAACCAAATAAGCTGGACTCTTTACAGAAGAAGGACTGTTTTTCTAGCTCCCCGAAATTATGCAGTTGCCGCCAGGTCATACATGCCAGGTAAAATTTTGGCTTCCCTCAGGTCAACTCAAAGCACATGCAGGAAGTCTGAAGTTATATAAAGATTGAACGTACTAACAAAAACGTTTATAGCCAGTATTATACCCATTATTGTAAATTCTGAGTTTTGAATAATATATAATTATGTTCATATATTCAACGCACAATGCTGACGCTATACTCACACTATGCTGACGCTATACGAGATGTAAAAAGCTATACTGCATCAAACGTAACAAATGAGCCGTATATCAACCAATTAGCTTGAATAATTAAGGAGATACACCCAATTATTATGCACTTAGGTACTGGCAATGTGCAACTACATACATGGATTCTGAATGAAACAAAGGTCGATATAGCTTGAGCAGTTCCAAGGATCTCAAGCGCCCGTTGAAAAACTTGTTTTAACCCAACTTTGCAGCGCAAATAATGGCAATAGCAGCACATTATTTGCAGATACACAGAGGATACATTGCTCTACAAAATGAAACACATTTATTATGAATTTAATTTTTGTTATTATGAATCATTTTTCAGTGTACGCATTGTAAATGTGTGTAATACCATTCCAGAATGGCTAGATACCAACAGCGTAGTATTAGGAAAAATATATATATCAAAATATCGTCATCTTTTAGCACAAATTAATTTCTCGAAATTATTATTTATGATTCAATAACCGTTGATCATATATTAGTAAAGTCAAAAATACAGACCGTTTACAAAACATATTAATCTATTACGCATCATTCACAGAGAAGTGTCTGCACAAATTGCACACCGTAAGCTATTGCAGTGACCATGTTTTATGAAAACAATATTGCCATGACATTACGTTGTTATAAACATAGTGACATCAACAGCAAAATCTACGAATACTAATGCTACAATATCATATGAAACTATTGCACTCTCGCAATAGCACAGGCTAAACATTGCTGCCACAATAAAATTGTTTTATATTTGCAACAGATCTATGCTGGATCGTTACGAGACAGATTAATCCTGGCCACAAGCTAATGGCCAACAGTTACGAATCTAGATATGGATATTCCCGAAATCGAGTCCCCAGCGACTATGGCTGCAGCAAAGCGAAGCCATCTACCCACAATGGTATGTATATGTAATTGGAGCAGCTTTGACTATCACTATGTACACCGCAAATCAGAATCGCTAGGCCCGATAGTCCCGCTACGTAACTATGTATTTTTAACACTTCGGTCTGCACCGCCGACATTTTCATTATCAGTATGGATATCATTATTATTTCAGGAATGGATAATTGTTGAATTATCATTACTGATGTTTGTCGTATTATATACCGTTTGTATCGCCATAAAGGCACTCATTGGCACATTTGATTTGAATATCATTGTTACTTCGTTGTATTATGTTGCTCGTTTAGCCATAAAGGCACCCATTGACATGATTATTCTGTATCGCAGTAACATGAATTTATCAATTGTTATGTACTTATTCGTACCGTTATCCTTATATGTACAGGTTTGAAGTGGTAATTTGGGTATGTCGAACATGTGTACCCAATTTGTTGCAGTATCAGTATTGCTATCCATTGTACCATATGTATACAGATTTCGTTTCTTCGATTATGGCCATAAAAGTGCCTATCCGTACGTAATTCCGTTGTAATTTCATGCCATTTTATGATTATCGTCATATCTTGTTGTACCCTTGATATTTATAATTGTTAAGATGTATATGTCCGAGAGTAATTTGATTTTGATTAGGTTGAGTTTTAGAGAGGAATTAGTGACTTTACGCATAGGAAACTGGTGTTTTATAGTTAAGAACGTTCGGGTCTGGCGAGATCTTGCCATACCCAATCCGTGAATGATGAATGTGATGGTACGACTCCCCGAACGCCCCGATATGTATTACAGCCCTAACCCGCGTGGTAGGACCGCAAAATTTACTCCGATTTTTGGTAGAAAAGATGGGCTCCGATGGAAACCCGTGACGACCGTCCTCACAAGTGAGGACCACAAAAATATTGGCTGTCCGCCCTACAGCGGACAGAGAATTGGCCAGTTTACTGAAAATATTAGTAGGAAATGTTAAATATTAATTTACCAGCGTTCAAAAGTAAGAAAAACACTGGTAAACAATAGCGATAAAGATTTCATCAGCTACCGGCGTTTATTTTCGCTGGCTAAGTTAGCTGATAAAACTAAAAAATAAATGACAATTCCAAAAACTCGGACTTTAAAGTTACGGATCCGAACCAAGAGAAATCATACTTCAAATTTCTGATAAAGAATTTTACGGTCTTTAAAATGAGACCGTTTCCGTGGATATCCGATCCGGATCCGCGGACTTATTGAGGAATAACTATGTACGTACAACTCATAAATCATACTTAATTCAACAGTTCGACAAATAATTAGCGCAAAATGGATATAGGACATCGCTAAATTCCCTGGACCCGAGGCTCCCATTTGAGCTGACTGTGCCAATTTTTGGGTACCCTTTTCCTGGAAAATCGCAGAAATATTACCCCGATAAGCGTGCGACACATCATTGGATTCCTCTGGTCGAGTCCCTTACCCTGCAAAACAATAACCCGAACCCGCGTTTAATAATTCATAAAATTGCTGATGGGCTCGCCCGAGAGCCCACCTTCCAATTTAGTTGTCCAAAAATGGACCTGTTACATATCCAATTGACCAGACGGACACACTGAGTCCGAATCCCGGTTGGAACTTTGGCCATCACGGAGGGAATGGCATTCTCTTTTTACACTCCTCGCTCTCGTTTGTTTACTTTAGCCGCGTCTCTTTCCTCTAACCCCGATCCCAAGTATATAAGTATATATGTATGCTTATAGCGAATAAATACATACTTTCTGATATTAAATTTATATTTCGTTAAGTAAATATAGAAGCTAACATCGAATTTACATAAAAGTGGTCTGTTGCTAAATGTGCCGATACTTCTTTAGCAATGCAGTAGTGAGTTCGAGTTGATGTTTCTTAAGCTAACAAGGTCAAATGAAGTCGCTAAATGCCATATCAATTTAATATTAACTCGAATTTGCTAGCTGGATGTGGATGCCCAGCGTTTGTTTTTATTATTGGCTATCAACAACGGGTTAAGCCTTTCTACACCTACGTATTTATCGAGCAAAAAATTTAATATAAACTTTATGAAAGATCTATATAAAGTTTAGCCTTTGGTGTAGAAGTTTCGAGAAACTTCTTATCAGTAACCGATAAAAGTTTATATAAATTCGTACACCTTTAATATTAATTTAGCTTACTGCTGCTTGGACCACGGATTATTAAGCTGCCGAGTAAATATTTTTGACCTATAACGTTAGTATTAAGCTCAATTTCACTTAATATCGAAGGATCTACACACTTAAGTTAATATATATTTCCTATAAAATAAATTTCAAAATTTAAATTATAAAGTGGTACAATTGTATGTTAAATATAGGGATTTAGTTTACCTGTAAAGTAACGGTCGCTTCAGGACCGATAACAAACTAAAGGACGCCCTATGAATTCCACAGAGAATCCACGTTTCTACGAATCCATGTATTTATTGATTAAACAAGAAATTTCTGAAAGTTAGCTTACATTTATAAAAGTTTTATATAAATTTGATATAAAAGGGCAATATATCATTTTAATTATATAAAAGTTGCCCAATAAACAGTCCAAAATTTATCGAAATTCGGACCGATAGAAAGTTTACTCTTTAGCTTAAAAGTTGGGGTCAAATCGTCCTAAAAGTGACGACCAAGCACTTTTACGAAAATTTTAACGACCCAATAAATCAAAGTTAACTGCTGAAAATCACACTATTTAAGCAGAGCCACTCGACCTCTCGAGGGTTCAGTCTGACTTCGGCAGCGCAGAGTACGGTCGGCTTGTAGACCGACTCTGCATCTTTTCAGTTTTACTTGCAGTTTTGCTTAGCCACTTACATCTTTCCTTTGGCTTTTCGTCTTGGTTTTGCGAATGGACGGACGAGCAATGGACGTTGAACGATCGGATTCGAGAATGTAAGTGTGGACAGGGAGGCTGTGTAGAGTAGTTGAGTATTACTGATGTTAGCTTAGATAGATCCGAGGCTTAGTAGTTAGCCGATAGGACTGTTGCGCATAGACGATCGCGCATAGACTTGTTTTTACACGATTCCCTGAGTCGAGTTAGGATTTGAAATGTACAGCAGTTGTGCTGAGATGTTGTTAGGATGTCAGTAGCAACCTACGCCTCCAAAATTGAGCCTAAAACGTAGTCGACCCACAACCTAATTGGTTAACCTAATGTCTCAAGAGTGAGATAGCTCGCTCTGAGTGAAAATCCAATATATGTAGAGAATTATAACAGGATGTTAGCTGAAATTTTACCCGAACCTCCGTAAGGATCCCAGCTGTTGATTTAATTCATTTTGAATATCACGTCGGAATCACAAACCCGACGACCCTGAATGAGCTTGCCCCCACCGAAAAAGTAAATTTCGAATATTTTAAAATCTCCTCCAGGAATTTTATTGAGACTTTGGCCGTTTCTTCATAGGAACGTCCGCTACCGAATACAACTTTAAAATTTGGCAATATCGCGCAGGAATCACAAACCCGTCGACCTAATTATTCAATTTATCTCAGACCTCTAGCGCTGTCTGTTCGACCTTTCCAATTTGTTGATGTGACGCTACTATAATACCTAGAAAAAATGAACGGTTTTTGTTTACAGTAATTCTGTGACAGAAACGGTGACGACTACGTTGTTGAACATCCATAGGCAGATTCACGAGACTAGGGTTGATATTATTTAGTTGGGAGGGAGTTCGAATCACGGGTTTATTTTGTCAATAATGCGGCGCCCAACTTTACAACAAAGTTGCGAAATTACTGCATCAGGGAAAGTAAGTATGATATCAGGCTTGCGCATATATTTGTTTCAAATAAATGTTACTGTTGTTTATGCGGCCGGCGTTAAAAACATGAAAAATCGGATCATGGGGCATGAATTGAGTGGCCTGCCAGTGTGGGACTGTGTGTAGGCGAAATATTCAACGAGCGATGCCCCAGTTCATCTGGAAGGCCCCCAGTTCAACTGGGGAAATTTTAATGGTGTATAGCCCGCTGGGTAAATGTAAGTATTTTTAGCCAAAATTGGCAAATAAACAGACAAAAATTCGTTATTTGTAGTTGCACGGAAGGTATACCGTGGGCATGAATTGGGCGACCAAAGTTTAGCTGCGGGGTAAGTACCAAAATACCTGGTCTCCCTATTTGGAGAAGCCAGATAATTTTGGGTTGTATTACTTTCTACAAAACTCAACCATCATTCACACTATCGTCTGACCCAACTCTCTTTGAGCTACATTTCATTTGAAAATGTTAAAATGGTGTGTATACTGGCTTTCCTCCACAATGCGGAACCTCCCAACATGTCCGCCCCGCCACTTAGCTGAAACCCCATGTTCAAGCAAATTGTAACATTTTTAATGTCTAAATAATTACAAATGATTTGGAATGCCAAAGCGACGTTTTATAAGCCTGAGAATACTGGTACGACAGTGGTACACGAAGATAAATATCGAAATGTATAGCATTTTAAGCAAAATTTATTCCCTGCCCCTTTCAAATTTCCTATGTTGAAAGACGAACATGGGGCCCCTCAAAAGTCCCCAACTTTTCAGAAGATTGCGGAAATGTCATATGCGCTAATTTTTATGAAAATTGTGGTCGCGATGTAATTTTTGTGGCAAGAAGAAATTTTTTCGTTGTAGCTGTTTCTTTTGCTGTAAACTTTTGGGTGGGTTTATGTAGTTGCAATAACTAATATTGTGTTTCGGAAACCTACACAATTTTATGTTTAGTATGTATGTTTGTTGTGCAAATGATCTATTTAACCAAAATCTGGTTCTGAATCTCACTCACTAGGCCAAAAATGTGTTTTAGAAGCATGTCGAGCTTAACATCATTCAGTTCGTTAAAATATCATTTTGCGATTATTTTTAACAATAGCATGAGTATACGTACATATTAAGAAGTATATGGTTATTAAAATATTTATAGTGTTGCGAGTAGATTTAGTCGTAGCAGCAGCCCTTTTTAAATAACGAAGTGACGTAGCTATCCTTTTTCATTCACTAAATTAAAGCATAGAAAGGGGCATGTCTCGGTTTAAAACCAATCGACTATTAAAAGATTCATAATTATTCGAATAGGTTTAAGCGTAGGAAAGACGACGTAGGGAAAGGGAAAGACGTACAATGCGATATTGAAAGTCATCCGTAAAATTGTTTCATACGCGGTACCTTTTACTTTTAAGTCAGCGAATAACCTGAGGGGAACTTCAGTTTTGCCGGACCCGGAACCTCGTTTTATCAATAAGGGGGAATAGAAAGAAGTAATGACTGGGCCTTTTGTCCGTTGGTGTGAATGATTAAGTATATAGGGTTATTTTAACGGTTAAACACGCTGGCTTCGTTGTTCTAAAGTATAGGCTTCGAAATCGTAGGCTTTGTCATTACCCCTGTGAGGTGGAGCATGAGGCTATGAATGCAAAGTTGTGAAAACAATTTCCAAAATTTTATCGTTTTTAAATTAGCTATACGTTGATGGCTAGATACTTAGCGCTGTAGACTTTTCCATACGAATTGGGTTAGCTCGATTAGTGCAATTGTGATTATGTCGAAAGCAGCCAATGCAGCAAGTACTAGCAGCTTTTAACGTAAGAATTATTTTCTTGAAATTTGTTATTTTATAAAGTGCGAATCATATCGCATATGTTGTTATGTTATTAGGTTTGCTAATGAAAAGTCTACAAGTATCCCGTCGTATGATAGAAAACATCCTACCGGATTTTTAATGTTATTCCACGAAACCAAAAAGCTAGCAGTTTTCCATATTTCTCATCTCGTATGTGGTCTGTGAATAAATGCAATCAAAAAGCACATGACAGCCCGTACCGTAGAAGGAATTTTTCTCCCATTTACCTTCGAACGATCGTGAAATCTAAATAGTACAACTTGGTGCGTTGTTCTTTTTCAGTACATTTATTACAAATTAATGTGGGACATTGAAATGACTTTATCATAAAAATTCTGCTGTTGTAAGTTCCTAACCAAAAAGTATGTAACTGAAAGTTGAGTAGGTTACAAATTAATGATTGTTACATTAATGGCTAATTGATGTGAGACGGTACAGCCGTTGATGTGCTTAATTTGTGTAGTTTGGTAATTTGTTGTAGTTTGCGAGAGAAAACTCTGCATTATAAAGTGGCCACATTAATGCTAGGACAAGTGATACAGCAGCATTCGGAAAACCTATTGAAGATTTTCGTGAAATATTTGGTAAGTCCGCGTGTAATTACGCGACTAAAATACTTGAGGACCACGTAGGTGATATCTAGCGGAGCCACTAATCCAATGTTCCGTCTAAAATAGTGTAGGTATCGATTGTCATGATAGCTTGACGATTGCTTGAACAACTGAGGATGGTTGTTAAATTTTGACGGTTGTTGTAATTACAAACGATTCATAAAATCGCCATATTCATAACATCGTCGATATCCATTGACTCTAAACGGTTAACTCGATATTCAAGGAAAATTTCGACAGATTGTACATTTTGCTGCGATAGAAACTTAATGCCGGCTTACCAGGTTCAAGCTCTGGCTTACCGTTGAACGTCAATGGAGGAACTGGTTAATTTCATACTACTTCAGATAGTTGCGAAAGACGGGGAAATATTATTTGTACAAGTATTATTTATCTTTCAGCTTTCGATGCAGCAATTAGATCAAAAGCAATAGCGTTAATCGATATAATTTATATGATACGTAGATAATTCAGAGGTTGGGCACCTTTTAGTAGATGCACTAGTTCAACAGAGAAGCACAGAAAATACTGTTTTACCTCAACATAAAGTGGCGGTAAAGCTGGCTACATTTGGCTTTATCAAGATGTGTATAAAGCCATATCGATAAAGCAGGTGCGGTGTGTTAGATATTTTTGCCAAACGTGAAATGGAGCCCAAAATCGATAACGAACGCAATTGGCAGATATGAATTATTCAAGTTGATTGCGCGGCATCATATTTTGATGGAAATTACGATATTTTATTGGATTTATTTGCGATACAAATTCGGCCTGATTTAACCCATTACAAACTATTTGATATAATGCAAATATCACTGAAATTAGAGAAAATCTTGGTTTATATTAATTTAGATGAGATTTTAAAACTGAAAACTAAGACGAAAAAGTTACAAAGTTCTTGAAATCTTCTTAGCTCAAAATGTCCAAAAATCGGACACAACGAAGGCACTTTCCTCAAAAAGACCAAAAGTCATAAACAAGCTATCCAGAATTTCAATCAAAACATATCTAATTTGAGTACCAAATGCATTAAGTATTTCCTTGTAATGTTTATAGTCAAAATTGTCCCGAAAATCAAATGATTAGGATTTAGAAACAATCCATGTTAACAGTAATGCGATGAAATATAACGCGCTAAACGTCCGTCAAAATCAATCTACTGTACCAAACTGCTGGTGTAACAATATGAACTAATAATTTAACAGAATACAGAAGAAACATTACTTGCCGAGCATCCTCATTCCGTATATCACTGAAGCAACTACACCTTCATGACAAATGTCCGTTTTATCGATAGTTTTCCATTTCGTTCGTGTTTATAAGAATATATTCTTTTTTAGAAGCGTGAAATTTACTGCCTTATTTCTTTACTTTTAATAGCACATTGTCTGAATTAGCTGATGGAATTCTTTTGTGGTCAATGCTAGCGCTATCTTCTCGGCGGCTTCTTCAACATCACTCATTGATAGTATCTCGGCATTCCCCAGGAAAAGGCACCTATCTACATTGTACCAGTTGATGATTTGACCCCTATCGACTTTGCCCGTTGTATGATGATGAATGATCCGCCTGGCCAAATGAAAGGGATTCCTCGTGTTAGATATAGTATATTTTGTGGCCCCAACTGCTGAGTATGAACAAAATTTTGGAGCATTTTAATGAATTTAATGCAAACGATTCGCCCTTTTAGCTGCTGCGTTAAATCTTAAATTGTTGATGATTACAATCGTGAATCTACCGAACCAATGCCGGTGGTACTGTTTATAGAATTAGGCGTATGTCTTGCCAACATTCTTAGAGATTTTAGAAATTTTATTGGTTATGACCCAGGTGCTGCTGGTGGTTCCCTATACGATAAAGAGCTTTGATAACGATGGAAGACAACAATTGGTCAGTAACGCTTAAACGGTAGAAAAATTGGCGGCCAATCGTCATGATGAAAGCGGTCAGCCAGCATATTAGGTAAACGGCCGTACAACTGGAAATCTGGAAATTGAGGATCCACGTTACTACTATCTTACGTGGTGCCTAATGGCTGATGATGAATCATTGGTTTTATGATGTTAACGAAGCCGTACTGGTTCAATCGCGAACGGTATCAACACAATAGACAAAAAGCATTATGAAATCATTGTTGGTTGTCTAGGGCGAACCAAATCTATTAAAACGTCTATTAGCACATTTTTTAGTTGAAAATTTATTTTAGGACGTAAAACAAACCCCGTTATGCTTTGTACTATGTCCCGATTTTACTGGTTGCTGGTTGAATCGGCTATTGCGTTGCACTTTCAGGAGATATTATCTATACCCATTTGGTCTAGGCTTATGTAATTAGTTTGATGAATTTAACGAAAATCTGTGATGTTAAAGGAATTGGGGGATCATGACGGTAAAGAAGGCGAAATCCGTTGTCGTGATTTAATATAAGAAGGGTGACGAATTCTTAACTGAAAATAAATCGATTATTGTTCCGATTGGAGATTTAATCAAGCCTGCTGAATTAAAAGTAAGCGCTTTATTCATATAATGAATTAGTAACATATATGACTGAAACGCAAAGCGTACAATTAGACGTAATGTTGCTAAAAGTAACTGTCAATTTAAGCGAACGCTACTTGATCCTAGAGAATTTTCCAAGCATCCACAATTTTATGAAAGAACTTGCTACTTCGTGTTCACCGATGCAGCGTCGTTTTGTAAATTTTGGCAACGAGAGGCGTTTTAGGGGCTGGCGTAGCTATTCTATTAGGATGGTCGACAGCATTTATTGGACTCACTCCCCCCGACGGCAAAAGTACTCGCTTTGAATGGTAAATTGAAAGGTGCAGCGGCGATTAATAATTGTCTTATTTGTAGCTGAAGCTGTAGCGAATTTAGATGATGATCCTTATGACTGGCACAACGCTACGACTTCTGCTAATTTCCAAATCTTGCTAAAGACATTGCTTTAATTAGAAATTACTTTACTTAATGAATGGCTGTTGATGACGTAGCATTTGTTGGCTTAACACGGCATTCCAGAACGTAACGGATTTTAAGAAATAAATTTATCATGCCAAATTTTCCAAAAAATTGTTCAACAACATAGCTCAATGCTTTTAGCTGGAGTAATGAATCATCCTGGTGTCAACGTGCCGACTTTCTGACCCTGTGATGAAAAATGGGAAAATTGGCGGGTTAGACAATTTTTGTTCTTCAAGAAGGTGCGAGGCGTGATTCGCTGTTGAGACAAATCATCGTCTGGATATTAATAGGTGCGATTAATGATGGACATCGTTTTGACGACTCACAGTTTGAAGCTTGACAAGTGACAATTAACGAGATTCTAATGCTTTTTTAGGGACGATTTGATAATATCAACCATTCGTCGTAGAACTTTTCATTGAAGGCGGAGAGTTTTGGGACAAACTTTTAATCACAGCCTTGTTTGTTGTTATGGTACCTTGTAATGGTACAAATTGTCTGTTAATCACCTTCTGCTAGCTTTTCAACGCGACAATTATGCAAATTAATTGTTTTGCATTATCCGGAACAATTAACCGAAGGTTACCCTAAATGGAAAATGAGTTAGCACAAGCACGAATCGCTTTAGCATTTAAATCTTCCGCAACTTCCAGATGGATACTTGGTCACGGCGCACGTAAAAGAAGCAGATTCAACTTTTCGTTCGTGCAATATTGCTGAAGTCTTCATAAAGAGGGCCCATATAATCGATAATTTTACAGAAGCAAATGGTTCACATTTAGTTACTTGTAACTCTGGTAGTGGCATGTTGTTTCGAGACAACCACCGGACGAAACGACAAATGCGCAGGCTCTGATTATCTTTTTTATTAGAAATGCTGGACAATATCCAAAATTGTTGGCGTTAACTCGAGCTAGGGGACGCGGTAATGATATTAGACAATTGATGAGTTACAGTCGTCATGATCAAAGACGACAATACTTTGTTTTTAGGACAAATTGATATTTGGCTAATTCAAGGATTGGATAGCTAGTTGGTGGCGTAGAAGGAACTTGATTTTGTTTTCAATTGAAAATAAATCGAGGCACCAGAATTCACTTTTACTTACATCAGTTGCGGATACATCCGGGAAGCTGCATTTTTGGATTTAACTTGAAAAATCTTGAAACATCTGATAGTCTTGATGCAGAATATGTATCTGGTGCTACATCTTAATTTTAATCACTGAAAGAATCAATAATCCAGGATTATTAGATGATAATGTAGATAATGACGAGTATCTAATGCTCATTAATTGGATTGCCGGTGATGTTGGTTTTGGTGCAGGAGCAGTTGTTGTTGATCAACGTCATTTACACTTAAACGTACCACTTATTAACAACGATTCAGCGTTAAATTCTTGGTTATCAGATTTGTTGAAACGACGGGCCGTGCCACCACATATTGGTTTAATGCAATGAGTCATGATAGTTTGAAGATAAATTGTGGTTATATCAGTCATGGGAACGTAACCAATGTCAAATTACGATAGGATTAATTTTGGTGATATTCGTTTTTACAAAATACGAAATCTCAAAATATTTTTTTTGCCAATGGACAGCACACATCTGAATTTACGAGGCATACATTTTTCAAGGGTATTCCATTTGCTTGCGAAACGAGTGAAATCACTGTTTCACAAGTATTGGCTATTAATTCAAGTTGGGAATTGATAATCCTTTGAAAAGGCGTATTACATTAG
>JASANE010020601.1:0-33576 GCA_030248225.1 Trileptium ribeirensis | reverse complement strand
AACCACTCTTTCTGACACTGCCATATAAATTGTATCAGAGTAAGTATTTTGTAACATGTAGAGTTAGCTAACTGAGAAATGACTCTTTCTGAATACTTGCTCATATAAATTGTATCAGAGTAATGTATTTGTACATGTAACTAGAGCTAACTGAGAAACAGCTCTTTGTAGATCTGCTATATAAATTGAATCAGAGTAAAGTATTGTACATAAAAGTGAGCTAATTGAGAAACGCTTTTTTGTAATACTACCATATAAATTGAATCAGAGAAATATTTGTACATGTAAGTGAGCCAACTGAGAAATGCACTTTTCTGAATACTGCCATATAAATTGGTATCAGAGTACAGTATTTGTATATGTAAAAGTGAGCTAAACTTAGAACCACTCTTTCTGAATACTGCCATATAAATCTATCAGAGTAAAGTATTTGTACATGTAAGTGAGCTGAACTAGAACCTTGCTTTTTTTGAAATATGACCACAGAAATAGTATTATAGTAAAACACTGATATGTAAGTGAGCTAACTGAGAAACTACTCTTTGAATACTGCCATATAAATCGTATTATAGTAAGTATTCGGACATGTCAGTGAAGCTAACTGAGAAAGTTGACCTTTCTGAATACTGCGATATAAATTGTATCAGAGTAAGTAATTTGTACATGTAAGTTAGCTAACTCAGAAATGACTTTTTCTGAATACTGCCATATAAATTGTATCAGAGTAAAGCATCTGTACATGTGAGTGAGCTAACTGAGAAACCACTTCTTTCTGAGACTGCCATATAAATTTGTATCAGAGAAAATATCTGTACATGTAAGTGAGCTAACTGAGAAGTTTACTCTTTCCTGAATACTGCCACAGGCTTTGTATCAGAGTAAAGTATTTGCACATGTAAGTGAGCTAACTGAGAAACTACTTTTTCTCAATACTGCCATATAAATCTATCAGAGTAAAGTATTTGTACATGTAAGTGAGGTGCAACTGAGAAAATGACTTTTTCTTAATACTGCCATATAAATTGTATCAGAGAAAATATCTGTAATAATTTCTAAATAAAGCACTCCATAATTATTTGATTAGCAATAACCTTTTAAAACAATAATTTCATCGGCTGGAGTGAGACAAGAGAACCCACCCCTTCTAATGTTGCTGTTAAAATAAAACACTCCAACACCATTAACATAACTCAGCTTCATCCTGCGGGAGCTTAGATAGAATTTGTTCTTCTCCGCCTCTTAACACATGTAAATCTATGGCTGAAATGTTAACTGAAACGTCAAAACTCTACCATATACGTTTCCTACACCAAAAAATGGAACAGCAATGGTATATCCTATGAGTAGGACGTGCTCTTTACTCTTCCAGTAACTGCTCTAGGGCGGTCTCAAGTTCCCGATAAAGCGCCTCGAATGATGTAATGGCGCCGGGTTAGTGTGGTGGGGTTGCTTCCGGGGGCACGAGACCTCAGGCGTATCCCCTTCCTAAAACTGTGGTTCGTCACGTATGCTTTAAATCATTCCCTAATTTTAGAATGCTAGTCAACATCAACAAACTTTCCCAAAACTATTTAAGAACGTATCAATAACTTATAAGTTTGACATTATTGAAAAACGTCACGGTGCTAAACGGTGTTTAAGTTAATTCTAAGCGACACCGTCGATAGTGGTGTTGGGAAGTATGATTTAATGCATCCAGATATGTGGTCATAACTTTCTCTACATGTACATTGGGTTATGTATATAAGTTAGGTATGAGGTACTTTGTATATATTATTAAATTTTGTCAACATGTATGCTTGAAATAATCCCTAATTCTTTAAGAATGCTATTCGACATCAATAAAATTTCTAAAATCGATTAGAAGCACCTATCAATAACTTATAAGTTTGACATTGAAAAACGTCACGGTGCTGAACGGTGTTTACGTTAATTCAGCTAATACGTCGATAGTGGTGTTGGGAAGAATGATTTAGTGCATCCGGATATGTGGTCATAACTTTCTCACATGTACATTGGGTTATGTATATAGTTAGGTATGAGGTATTTTATATATTATTAAATTGTCAGCATGTATGCTTGAAATAATCCCTAATTTTAGAATGCTATTCGACATCAATAAAATTTCTCAAAACGATTTAAGGACCTATCAATAACTTATAAGTTTGACATGAAAAACGTCACGGTGCTAAACGGTGTTTACGTTAATTCAGCGACACCGTCGATAGTGGTGTTGGGAAGTATGATTTAATGCATCCGGATATGTGGTCATAACTTTCTCATACGTACATTGGGTTATGTATATAGTTAGGTATGAGGTATTTTATGTATTATTAAATTGTCAGCATTAATGATTTAACCTTCATAGAAGGTTAATAAACTTTTAATTTTCTGGTACAGCTCTATTTTAAGATATCTATATGGATTATATTTGACACATTTTTACAGCTTTTCTAAAAATGTAGAAACTGTTATAACGTTATTCTACGGTATATATTTATTCACAAGCGTAAACTATATGAAACAAACGCTTTTAGCATGCCGCTAGTGACTAGTACAATGTAATGTAGTCCTGGCATCGTTTTACGGTCAGATTATCAGAGCTGAGAGTCAGGCTACACTATCATATATATGGTTATATATTTTTTGACAATCTTTGTTTCAGAAGCCCCACAAAAGCGAGGCTGTATACATCTAACATTGGGAAAATATCAAACTGAATTACAGCTTTATAAAGTGCATTTTATTTTCGTTGGGTCTTATAGACCCAAAATTTGAGCAAATATTAACTGAGGAGAAACAAGCCTTGAAAGTAAACTTCTGAACGGAAGTAACCACCGAAGTCCTAAGTTTTTTTACAGAAGAGGATAACGTTAATCGTGCTATAGGTACATCGTCCGTCTCGCTTCTACACCGTCTGTTCAATGGATATATATTTATATAAAATGTGTATCTTCCGTTGACATTTCTAAATCTAAAAGCTGTTTCTCAACATTAATTAAAATAATTGCACGGCCATCTTTCAATTTTCAATTAAACTAACAATATTTTATCGCATATATCAATAGGAATAACTATATTGTTTACAGGAAGAACTACGGCTGTAATTTCGAAACTGATGGTTTAATTGCTTTCTGTCTGATGAGTTCCAATTTGGCATATTATTGCAGGCATATTTGTACTGTTTGTATTCCAAGCGTTGAGGACCTACTGTGGGAACATTTTTTCATTTTTTTTCTTTTTTCATGGTAAAATCAACCCAAGTTTAGATGGGATCATTTGAAACTTAATTGCTGGGTCGCCTGGGTTTACCTTTCAATCCCAGGCCTGATATGACCTTAAGCGGAATATGTACACTATAAATACAGTTTCTGTAATATTTACTGTCGAGGGTTAACTGGGTCAAAGTTAATATTTTGGACCAACCTAGGACAAATTTTGGGTTTTCCGTCTGTAAGATGGTTATACGTAGGTCGATTTTCCTCAAATATAGGCCATAATTATCGAATATTAAATGTCATATGTCTACCGCTGACAAAACATTTAGGCATTCGTAGTAAACCATCACGAGAAAAGTGATGTTTTGGATTAATAACTTTGAAATTTTGCTTTTCTCATGTGTAGCTTGAAAAGAGGCAAAGTTTTATTAAAAGATGTTTTGGATTAATAACTTTGAAATTTTGCTTTTCTCATGTGTAGCTTGAAAAGAGGCGAAGTACTCTAAAAGATGTTTTGGATTAATAACTTTGAATTTTTTGCTTTTTTCATGTGTAGCTTGAAAAGAGGCGAAGTACTCTGAAAGATGTTTTGGATTAATAACTTTGAAATTTTGCTTTTCTCATGTGTAGCTTGAAAAGAGGCGAAGTAGTCTAAAAGATTTTTAGGATTAATAACTTTGAAATTTTGCTTTTCTCCATGTGTAGCTTGAAAAGAGGCGAAGTACTCTAAAAAGATGTTTTGGATTAATAACTTTGAAATTTTGCTTTTTTCTCATGTGTAGCTTGAAAAGAGGCGAAGTACTCTAAAAGATGTTTTGGATTAATAACTTTAAAATTTTGCTTTTCTCATGTGTAGCTTGAAAAGAGGCCAAGTACTCTTGAAAAAATTTTCAATATGTGTGTTAACTTGAGGTATATAAGAGCGGCAAAGCAAACATGCTGACGCTCTAGAGGTCTCGGGAGTAGTCGTAGTCGGCGAGCGGGCGACAGGTCATATCGGGAGGTGGACACCCTCAGCAGAGGTCCTTCGGGGTTGAGTGGGTGCCGAAAACAGTTGAAGGCTCCACCCTCTTCGCCTAAAACCAATTTTTAATCAATTAGTGAAGGCCAAGGATGATAAGTTGCACTGTGATGATGTACTCTGCTGTTCTTGGATACCCTAGGCCCTGTGACCCCGATATCGACGTTTGGGTCGTAAAACTCACTGAACCATTGGACACTTGTTTGACATTAGCGACCAAGTCTCCGTCACGCGGTGTTACGTTAAAGACTGTTACAGCTTGGATATATGTGGGCATATCTCCTCAACGTTACGATGTATATTAATCCTTTTCCGCATGAATTATTGTGCGTTTCGTACAACGTTGGACAAGTTTTTACGGGCGACGGCGGATGGATCATTTGGGTGCGAGCCCTGCACAATAGCTACTTCGCTATTTAGGACTGTTGCTCTGTTCCATAAGGAACCTCATAAAGTGAGCGAATAACAACGCACGTGCAAACGCACTCTGTCCGCCAAACTAGGCTTGCTCATCGCGTTTCAATGTACACAGTCATAATCGTGTGACCCTGCATAGGAAAGGGTTAAGATAACAGCATGAAAATACGTTATGCCAGATAGGACTGTATTTATGTACTATCAACAGCCACGTTACAACAAATTTATATATAATCCATTGAAAATAATTTTTCATATTAATATGAACACAGCGTTGACAAAATTTTCTAGTGTTGCTTTTGGAAAGAATCCCGCCTAATTTGAAGTTTCACTAAGACCATTTAGTTAACAACTTAACATCTGTTTTTGTTAGGGGCAATAGAATAATGCACAAGTTGTTTAGAAAATATAGTCAACTTCTGTTCAGGATGAATAAGTAGCCCAGAGATGCCTCCTGGTATGACGTATATATAATTTTTTTGGAAAAATAAGGGCAACGAAACCATTTCGATATATTGCTGCACCAGAGCGCTGTATATGAACAAAGGGATTTCCTGCTCTTATCTTGTTGAAGTGTTACGGACAGTACCATGTCGAGTGCCTTGTTACGTAGTGCAAGTACTATGCAAACAGATTAAATTTTACTGGACACTGCATGGTTTTATGGATGGAACATGTTAAATTGATAGGATAGATTTTTCTCTAATAACACAGATTGAAGAGTTTTGGGTTGGTGAAAATTGACAAAAATAAGGGTAAAATTGACAAAAATTGGTTTTAGGCGAAGAGGGTGGAGCCTTCAACTGTTTTCGGCACCCACTCAACCCCGAAGGACCTCCGCTGAGGGTGTCCACCTCCCGATATGACCTGTCGCCCGCTCGCCGACTACGACTACTCCTGAGACCTCTAAGCGTCAGCATGTTTGCTTTGCCGCTCTTATATACCTCAAGTTAACACACATATTGAAAGTTTTAGAGTACTTCGCCTCTTTTCAAGCTACACATGAGAAAAGCAAAATTTTAAAGTTATTAATCCAAAACATCTTTTAGAGTACTTCGCCTCTTTTCAAGCTACACATGAGAAAAGCAAAATTTCAAAGTTATTAATCCAAAACATCTTTTAGAGTACTTCGCCTCTTTTCAAGCTACACATGAGAAAAGCAAAATTTCAAAGTTATTAATCCTAAAAATCTTTTAGACTACTTCGCCTCTTTTCAAGCTACACATGAGAAAAGCAAAATTTCAAAGTTATTAATCCAAAACATCTTTCAGAGTACTTCGCCTCTTTTCAAGCTACACATGAGAAAAGCAAAATTTCAAAGTTATTAATCCAAAACATCTTTTAGAGTACTTCGCCTCTTTTCAAGCTACACATGAGAAAAGCAAAATTTCAAAGTTATTAATCCAAAACATCTTTTAGAGTACTTCGCCTCTTTTCAAGCTACACATGAGAAAAGCAAAATTTCAAAGTTATTAATCCAAAACATCACTTTTCTCGTGATGGTTTACTACGAATGCCTAAATGTTTTGTCAGCGGTAGACATATGACATTTAATATTCGATAATTATGGCCTATATTTGAGGAAAATCGACCGACGTATAACCATCTTACAGACGGAAAACCCAAAATTTGTCCTAGGTTGGTCCAAAATATTAACTTTGACCCAGTTAACCCTCGACAGTAAATATTACAGAAACTGTATTTATAGTGTACATATTCCGCTTAAGGTCATATCAGGCCTGGGATTGTAGTAAACTCAGGCGACCCACTATGAAGTTTCAAATGATCCCATCTAAACTTGGGTTGATGTTACCATGAAAAAAGAAAAAAAAATGAAAAAATGTTCCCACAGTAGGTCCTCAACGCTTGGAATAACAGACAAATATGCCTGCAAGAATATGCCAAATTGGAACTCATCAGACAGAAAGCAATTAAACCATCAGTTTCGAAATTACAGCTGTTTCTGTAAACAATATAGTTATTCCTATTGATATATGCGATAAAATATTGTTAGTTTAATTGAAAATTGAAAGATGGCCGTGCAATTATTTTAATTAATGTTGAGAAACAGCTTTTAGATTTAGAAATGTCAACGGAAGATACACATTTTATATAATATATATCCATTGAACAGACGGTGTAGAAGCGAGACGGACGATGTACCTATAGCACGATTAACGTTATCCTCTTCTGTAAAAAAACTTAGGACTTCGGTGGTTACTTCCGTTCAGAAGTTTACTTTCAAGGCTTGTTTCTCCTCAGTTAATATTTGCTCAAATTTTGGGTCTATAAGACCCAACGAAAATAAAATGCACTTTATAAAGCTGTAATTCAGTTTGATATTTTCCCAATGTTAGATGTATACAGCCTCGCTTTTGTGGGGCTTCTGAAACAAAGATTGTCAAAATATATAACCATATATATGATAGTGTAGCCTGACTCTCAGCTCTGATAATCTGACCGTGTAAACCTTGATGCCAGGACTACATTACATTGTACTAGTCACTAGCGGCATGCTAAAAGCGTTTGTTTCATATAGTTTACGCTTGTGAATAAATATATACCGTAGAATAACGTTATAACAGTTTGTACATTTTTAGAAAAGCTGTAAAAATGTGTCAAATATAATCCATATAGATATCTTAAAATAGAGCTGTACCAGAAAATTAAAAGTTTATTAACCTTCTATGAAGGTTAAATCATTAATGCTGACAATTTAATAATACATAAAATACCTCATACCTAACTATATACATAACCCAATGTACGTATGAGAAAGTTATGACCACATATCCGGATGCATTAAATCATACTTCCCAACACCACTATCGACGGTGTCGCTGAATTAACGTAAACACCGTTTAGCACCGTGACGTTTTTCAATGTCAAACTTATAAGTTATTGATAGGTCCTTAAATCGTTTTGAGAAATTTTATTGATGTCGAATAGCATTCTAAAATTAGGGATTATTTCAAGCATACATGCTGACAATTTAATAATATATAAAATACCTCATACCTAACTATATACATAACCCAATGTACATGTGAGAAAGTTATGACCACATATCCGGATGCACTAAATCATACTTCCCAACACCACTATCGACGGTGTCGCTGAATTAACGTAAACACCGTTTAGCACCGTGACGTTTTTCAATGTCAAACTTATAAGTTATTGATAGGTGCTTAAATCGTTTTGAGAAATTTTATTGATGTCGAATAGCATTCTAAAATTAGGGATTATTTCAAGCATACATGCTGACAATTTAATAATATATAAAATACCTCATACCTAACTATATACATAACCCAATGTACATGTGAGAAAGTTATGACCACATATCCGGATGCATTAAATCATACTTCCCAACACCACTATCGACGGTGTCGCTGAATTAACGTAAACACCGTTTAGCACCGTGACGTTTTTCAATGTCAAACTTATAAGTTATTGATACGTTCTTAAATCGTTTTGAGAAATTTTGTTGATGTCGACTAGCATTCTAAAATTAGGGATGATTTCAAGCATACGTGACGAACCACAGTTTTAGGAAGGGGATACCCCTGAGGTCTCGTGCCCCCGGAAGCAACCCCACCACACTAACCCGGGCGCCATTACATCATTCGAGGCGCTTTATCGGGAACTGAGACCGCCCTAGAGCGGTACTGGAAGTGCAAAGAGCGGTCCTACTCATAGGTATACCATTGCTGTACCATTTTTTGGTGTAAACGTATATGGTGGTTTCCGACGTTTCAGTTAACATTTCAGCCATAGATTTACATGTATTAGAGGGCGGGAAAGAACAAATTCTATTATCTAACTCCCGCAGATGAAGCTGAGTTATGTTAATAATTGTTGGAAATATTTTATTTTGACGGCAACATTGAGAAAGAATAGATTCTCTTGTCTCACTCCAGCCGATGAAATTCTATTTGCTTAAAAAAGGTTATTGCTAATAAATAATTATGAGAAATACTTTATTCCGAAATTATTACAAATACTTTACTCTGATACAATTTATATGGCAGTATTCAGAAAGAGTCGTTTCTCAGTTAGCTCACTTACATGTACAAATACTTTACTCTGATACAATTTATATGGCAGTATTGAGAAAGAGTCGTTTCTCAGTTAGCTCACTTACATGTACAAATACTTTACTCTGATACAATTTATATGGCAGTATTCAGAAAGAGTCGTTTCTCAGTTAGCTCACTTACATGTACAAATACTTTACTCTGATACAATTTATATGGCAGTATTCAGAAAGAGTCGTTTCTCAGTTAGCTCACTTACATGTACAAATACTTTACTCTGATACAATTTATATGGCAGTATTCAGAAAGAGTCGTTTCTCAGTTAGCTCACTTACATGTACAAATACTTTACTCTGATACAATTTATATGGCAGTATTCAGAAAGAGTCGTTTCTCAGTTAGCTCACTGACATGTACAAATACTTTACTCTGATACAATTTATATGGCAGTATTCAGAAAGAGTCGTTTCTCAGTTAGCTCACTTACATGTACAAATACTTTACTCTGATACTATTTATATGGTAGTATTCAGAAAGAGCCGTTTCTCAGTTAGCTCACTTACATGTACAAATACTTTACTCTGATACAATTTATATGGCAGTATTCAGAAAGAGTCGTTTCTCAGTTAGCTCACTTACATATACAAATACTGTACTCTGATACAATTTATATGGCAGTATTCAGAAAAAGTCGTTTCTCAGTTAGCTCACTTACATGTACAAATACTTTACTCTGATTCAATTTATATGGTAGTATTCAGAAAGAGCCGTTTCTCAATTAGCTCACTTACATGTACAAATACTTTACTCTGATACAATTTATATGGCAGTATTCAGAAAGAGCTGTTTCTCAGTTAGCTAACTTACATGTACAAATACATTACTCTGATACAATTTATATGGCAGTATTCAGAAAGAGTCATTTCTCAGTTAGCTCACTTACATGTACAAATACTTTACTCTGATACAATTTATATGGCAGTATTCAGAAAGAGTCGTTTCTCAGTTAGCTCACTTACATGTACAAATACTTTACTCTGATACAATTTATATGGCAGTATTCAGAAAGAGCCGTTTCTCAGGTAGCTCACTTACATGTACAAATACTTTACTCTGATACAATTTATATGGCAGTATTCAGAAAGAGTCATTTCTTAGTTAGCTCACTTACATGTACAAATACTTTACTCTGATACAATTTTCTCATGGCAGTATTCAGAAAAAGTAGTTTCTCAGTTAACTCGCTTACATGTAAAGATGTTTTACTCTGATACAATTTATATGGTAGTATTCAGAAAGAGCCTTTTCTCAGGTAGCTCGCTTACATATGTACAAAATACTTTCTACTCTGATACAATTTATAAAGGGGACTATTAGGAAAGAGTAGTTTCTCAGTTAGCTCACATACATGTACAAATACTTTACTCTGATACAATTTATATGGCAGTATTCAGAAAGAACTGATTTTGTCAGTTAGCTCACTTACATGTACAAATACTTTACTCTGATACAATTTACATGGCAGTATTCAGAAAGAGTCGTTTCTCAGTTAACTCGCTTACATGTACAAATACTTTACTCTGATACAATTTATATGGTAGTATTCAGAAAGAGCCGTTTCTCAGTTAGCTCACTTACATGTACAAATACTTTACTCTGATACAATTTATATGGCAGTATTCAGAAAGAGTCGTTTCTCAGTTAGCTCACTTACATGTACAAATACTTCTGATACAATTTATATGGCAGTATTCAGAAAGAGTGGTTTCTCGTTAGCTCACTTACATGTACAAATACTTTACTCTGATACAATTTATATGGCAGTATTCAGAAAGAGTGGTTTTCAGTTCACTCACTTACATGTACAAATACTTTACTCTGATACAGATTATATGGCAGTATTCAGAAAAAGTAGTTTCTTCATTAGCTCACTTACATGTACAAATTCTTTACTCTTGATACAATTTATATGGCAGTATTCAGAAAAGTAAGGTTTTGTTGGTTAGCTCACTTACATGTACAAATAATTTTCTATCGTTAGATTTATATGACAGTATTCAGGAAGAGCCGTTTCTCAGTTAGCTCATTTACATGTCCAACATAAACAATTATTGTGTGAATATTTATTGCAACATAATTTATAATTTCAGGCAAACATCCATAACTGACAAACTAGCTTTGTTTGACGCTAACCTAAATAAAAACATCAAATACGAGCTTATTTATTTAACAATGGTACATTTCTGGGATGAATTGTGCTGAAGCAGCTTTGAACGGAATGTTTGAAATATGCAAAAATAACATTGTATGGCTAAACTTCATGTATATTTATTGCTTTATATATAAAAAATATATGAATTTGCCACTATATTCGAAAGTAGAAAATACATTATTAACTGTGGATCCAGCATATTGTCAAAAGTCGCTTATGCCGTAGGTCTCCTAATCCCAAAAGCGATTCTTCAACAGGAATAACCATAACTAGCATGTAAACGGATAGAAAAACTCCTGCGTTGTATTGTCTTTTGTTGGGTGCTTTGTCTAACTTCCCACATATTTATAGCCAGGACACCATAGCACATATTTTTAGAGTGTAAAACGAAATCAATATTTATAAATTCTATATATTTCAAACTACCTTTAGAAATTAATGCACTAAATTCGAGAAAATGCGCAATATTCGTAGTGGAGTATGCAGTATGTACCAATAGGGTGGGGCCAACTTGCTATCTAGGATTGCCAAGACAAATCTGTGACGCGCGGGGTGGGGTGTTCACGAGGACGGGCCTTCGCAGCTTTTTGCTACTCTTTGTGTCACTTGTGATTGAGCGACGAAAATCAAATGGGGACCCCACAACCCCATTACACACCCATCTTGGCTACACCCTTCATCTATTATAGCTTTATAGAAAAGAACGATAACCCATTATACTATTTTATAGCAAAGATACGGACCTCTAATGTTCCCTTTAACCAGTTTTGGTTTTATGTCAAATATCCTTACGGTCCAAACAAATTTCCGTCATTCGTTTCGTGGGGTTGTTAATATGTTGCGGGTACCTGAATCTCTTCAATTAAAGTTTTTTAAATAATAATAAAATTGCAATTTTCAACGTCATTGGAATTTCGCAGACTTTGTCTTTATTTCCAAAATACGTGCTTCAGACGATGAACAATCAACAGCTACTATTGCCCGAGATAGTCGATTTCGATTTGCCGACAGTGTTACAATGCCCAACTCGTCGAGAACGACCTTTCGATATGTTTTTGTTTTTAGAACTTCTTGGCCAGAATTATCAAATATATCGCGACTATTGCGACCAATTTTCATAACGACTTTGGATTGCCGAAGAGGCCTAACAAATAGCTATTTACGACCATACGGACATTTGACAGCTTGTGGATAATTGGCGACATTATCAGCAGATCCTTTAGATTTAAGACTTAAAGCTAGAGAAATAAAGGTAACTCTATTAGATGCTGAGACCAGAGCTCGCAAACATCCAATGTTGCCAGGTCTCAAGAGTCCAATAGTATTAGTAAAATTTACAAACTTAGTAGTAGACGATTTACAAACGTAGTCTATTGGCAACCTGTAATGCGCACTATAGGAAGCTACAGGACAGAAACTATTTTGGGTATAGGGAGAAGCCCGTTGCAGTTTAGAAAAAGGAGAATGAACTGAACGATCTAATAGCGTCGCTGGTCGATTAATTGAGTAAATTAGCGATTATTACTGAAGTGCATATGTCACCTCGTCAAGGACACTCACTGTGTTAGACACGTTAGCATTACATATTCCCGAGGAAGGTAAACTTCGAAACTGGAACATTCATGCTTGGCCAGGACCCGGTATGAATCCCCTAATACAAGTTGCCAATAATATGATCACGCCACAAACTAAATGAATAATAATAATAATAATTGGCGGATTCAACCAAATCCAGCGGCAGAATAGACAATGTGGCGTAACGGCAACGGTACACAACGCTGCAGCGAAACGATGTCGTTGAATTTAGTCAGAATGGGCAAGCCATTTGCCTAAGCGAGCAACATTAATTGTTTTGCCGTCGTCTTTGTATTGGAACATCGATATAAACCATTGTGAAGCATGACTTATGAATTTAGAAAGTTTATGAGCAAGCATAAGCGAGAATGTAGGCGCTTACATAGTATGGCCGACGGAATTATGCCATCGTGATGCGTGGTGTCAGAATTTACAACAACGACGATGGATAATAGACGAACTTTTATTTAATGAAGCAAAGATATCGCCAAAATAGCACTTAATTTTTTAACGCTGGATTTCGATATTGTTGGTGGAAGCCGAATTGAATCGCTTGCCTGAAAAAGTTAAGCATAGACACCGTTTACCTTAATGTGAAACGGATTATTGTCGCCAAAACCTTAGCCAAGGGTGCAGAAAAAATGGCCAAATTGTTTGCAAATAGATCTAACTCAACTGTGCTTGCAGATTATTGTAACACATCTGGTTGATTATAATTTGTCAAATATTACACTGGGTAACATATTGTTTTTTGATCAATTTGTAATGGTCAGTAACCGTTGATTTTAATATCCCATATATGATTGCTTTTTGTTGATTATTTCGTAGTATGAATACATCAGTATTTCACAAATGGATAAATTTTCTGAAATTAGATGTAACTTAACTGTGCGTGGAGAATATTGTAACATACCTGTTTGATTACAGTTTGTCAATTATTATATTATACTGAGTAGCATGTTGTTTTTTGATCATTTTGTAATGGTCAGTAACCGTTGATTTTAAGATTATATATGATTATTTTTATCGTTTACTTCGTAGCATAATATACATTGACATTTGACAAATGGACTAATTTTAAATGGAATAAATTGAAGGAAAGTTTGCAACCCAAAGTTCGAATTTCTTCAAATCCAATAAATTTGGGAGGGCCAATAAATTCAAAACTCCAGAAAACTTTACAGAAAATCACTAAATAGCTAGAGTCAACCATTCAGCAACACTCAAGTTGGCCAAAAAGGTGCAATAAAAATCCAAAAATCGTTAACAAAATGACACCATAAGCGCGGATTTACTATAGTGTGGGCTATAACATTTTGTACAATTACAGCATAATCGCATACATTTTGCGTATTTTTGTGCATTTTGTATAGTTATCTTAGAAGCCGTGGTATATCTTGAGAACCATGACCGAAAACGATATCGAAAATCATTTGGATATGTCACGATCCGGAACTACGAAAACTGATTCCATGCACTGATTCAACTGTTTCATTGCCTTATAATTTCGTAATACATAATATCTGCAGTATTGATATTTGCCACTTTGACCACAATTGGTTCGGCGCCTACGGCGCTCCTGGGCGGAGGTCGGGTTACCTGTCGGGGGTAACCTGGCCATAGGGGGGTCGGAGGTTCACGAAGCGGTAACCTGTCTACCCAACTTATGACCATGCATGTTTATACTCATTACATATTAACGGGTTCCTTAGCGTAACCGAATTACTTAGTGTCACAATCTTGATAGATCGCCGTTTTAAAGGGTATTTCGTTGTGGGCGTACGAGAATAAAATAGGGCACCTCAAAATTATATATTTAGTGTTCGGATTAATTAAGAAGGCGGTTGATCGAGTGGGATTATTCACACATGCTTTACGTGACACGCCCTTTGGTGTACTGTCTGAGAAATGGCGAAAACAAAGTCACGAAAAATTTTAATTGTCAATGGTAACATTTAGGAAAACATATATTTTTGCACTTAGAAGTATCAACGTGTTAAAAATTATTGGTGATACTGTCGAGCGGTCCAACACAAAGATTATTGAAGTTTGCTTAAAGCGTAGCCGGTTGTACTTGTGGCTACAGAATTAGACAGATGCAATGTATACATGACATAGTTTATCATAGTTTTAAAACGTGCAAATAAATGCTTGTAAAGTTGTAACGTCTCACTATGCTAGCGTATATAGCGTAGCTGGACACGATGTGATCGGGACCTGTGGCGTAGTGTAGCAAGTGGTCTTGCAAGCTAGAGGCCCGGGTTCGAATCTCGGCTGGTCTGATGTTTTATATATAGTGATCTTTTCATAGTTAAGCGACGTCCTGTCTAGCTTATTAGTAAAATTAAATTTACCAAGGTATTAGACACTCCACTTCCATATCGCATTATAGATGGCTGTCCAATGACATCAGTAATGTGTTTCAGGCTTATGTCATGTGAGTATATGGACCGCCGTGGCATAGTAAATTGTATAAAATTATAAATTGATAATCAGTACTCACATTGTTTATTATTCTTATCATATATTATCAGTATATCGTCATCAATCGTTATATGCAATACGCAAATCTTTATATTATCAATTGTATTATCCATTATGCACACTTTTCCATTCATACCACAAAAGCGCCAAAACTTTACACTCGGCTGTGCAAATATTTTCCCAATGCTTGTGATAATGATCTTCTAGTTCACATAGAACTAAACTGATTTTCATTAACCGTCACTCAGAAATTGCTTATTTAAATAACAATAGGGTCACCAGCCGCAAAAACGAGTGCTATCGCTGCTATTGTTCAAAGTTTAATAGACAACTTATCCTGGTGCAAGACAATTTTCATGGACGAGCAAATCGGAAAGCGACGTGTTTCAAACTGCGGCTCATTCTTTTCATGATCGCCTTTTGAGAAACAATTTGGCATAGAAGCTATACATTGTAGGAGTAGTACAATATACTAACAATCAATACAGACAGAGTTTTTGCCTGTTGTGTAAATTTTCCAGGTAACTATTATGTGCCTGTAGCATACATACAAAATTCTGCGCTGACACTGTCGGATTTAATTCTGTAGATTAGAAGAGGTCAGAAATACATGCATGTATACAGATGATAGATAAAGCCAATGTCAAAATTTAAACAAAATACCGTTAATCATATTCAAGAGGTAGTAACTATTGCGATACCAACGGTATTTTGATCGAAATTTTTCGTCTCTTATTTAGTTGCTAAATGGGTTATCGGTTAGATGTTAGGCATGCAGTTGTAATTGCTCAAGCCACCAGTATTAAGGAAATTTTATCAAATCACATTGGTCTTCAACGTTTACAGTGTTCTAGACGAAAGCACAAAATTCGACTAGGCATTGTTCAAAAACTAACTTGATAGTATGTAAAACTGGAAGTAAATTAACCCTTACTAATTGGAAAGAAGATATAAAATAAAAGTGCTTTTAATAATGCCTGGCAATGATAAGTTGCAATGATGAAAATTGAAGATATTAGCTCATCTGTTCATGAGCTGTAATTGTTATTGCAATACAATTGGCATTATTGCACCTAGAAAAATGGTGATCTGTCTTTTCCAGAAAAAATTACAACGGTTGATTTTTAATATGGCACGTTTTACATTGTATCTTTTTTGGAGTGGTATCTATCGCAATCGGTTTATGATTCCTAGATATTGGTTAGGCTTTTATTTAGCTTGGAAGGATATGTGGATGTGTCCGGCTTTGAGTTCAGGATCTAGAGGAATCACACCTTTTTGCTTAATTAAGGTTTGGTATTATGTAAGGTAATCCCAATGACAATTTTTGGTATTTTTGTGTCGGTGAATTGATGTTTTTATCATTGAGGCCAGGTGTCAAATTCCGGCAATTTTCTGAAATTCACATACTTAACGCAATATATAATTTAGCTTCCACATATTGCGTTGTATCTGAAACATCTATATTTTAAAAAATTACACGTAAAAATATGGGAAATTCAAACTTTAACGCACATGTCAGGCTCAAAATACTGCTAAAATTGAGCGGAATGTTAAGTGTATCAAAAATTTAGCATTGCGTTACTAAATGAGATAACGACACTATCCTCTTTTTTATAAGATGGTACGAGCTCTAAAAGATCTCTGTAAAATCACAGAAGAAAAGTTAACAACTTAGCCAATGTAAACGAACACTGCTGCAGCCCCAGAACTTTATTGTACAACTTGTAACGAAATTCATGTAGGTAATATGAAAACAAACAGAAAAGCTGTTGCACCAGACACTGGCGCAATTGAGACAGTAACGACAATACGCTGAATTTTGCATTAGAAGGAAGTAAAGATGTATGCAAATTAGATGGCTGCTATTAGGTGGACTGTATATTGAAATACAGAGAAAAAGGTGGAAGAGGAGAGTGAGCGTCAGCATCGTGATATATTACGATTTTCATTGCTGTTGCACCAGACACTGGAGCAATTGAGACAGTGACGACAATGCGCTGAATTTTGCATTAGAAGGAAGTAAAGATGTATGCAAATTAGATGGCTGCTATTAGGTGGACTGTATATTGAAATACAGAGAAAAAGGTGGAAGAGGAGAGTGAGTGTCAGCATCGTGATATATTACGATTTTCATTGCTGTTGCACCAGACACTGGAGCAATTGAGACAGTGACGACAATGCGCTGAATTTTGCTGCAAATTAGATGGCTGCTATTAGGTGGACTGTATATTGAAATACAGAGAAAAAGGTGGAAGAGGAGAGTGAGCGTCAGCATCGTGATATATTACGATTTTCATTGCTGTTGCACCAGACACTGGAGCAATTGAGACAGTGACGACAATGCGCTGAATTTTGCATTAGAAGGAAGTAAAGATGTATGCAAATTAGATGGCTGCTATTAGGTGGACTGTATATTGAAATACAGAGAAAAAGGTGGAAGAGGAGAGTGAGTGTCAGCATCGTGATATATTACGATTTTCATTGCTGTTGCACCAGACACTGGAGCAATTGAGACAGTGACGACAATGCGCTGAATTTTGCTGCAAATTAGATGGCTGCTATTAGGTGGACTGTATATTGAAATACAGAGAAAAAGGTGGAAGAGGAGAGTGAGCGTCAGCATCGTGATATATTACGATTTTCATTGTGTTTGTCACAAAGGTTTTATGTGTTTGATTTCTAATTAGAAAGGTTATTACTTGTTTATAAGCTCAATTCTATGGGAAATAAATATATTTTCCAAAATGCTCGCCCTTACTTAAAAGTGCAAATAAAAAAATTAATGTAAATTTCATAAGGCGACTTTGCTTTAATTATATCTGTCTGACACTTGATTTCATTGTTAATTTCAGTCTGTGTTCGATTACGTCATTTAACAACCATTTCCAGTAATCCAATTAACTTCAGAAAAAAACTTTGTATTACAATATATAATATAGAAGATATAGACCTGTATTATATTTATGTTGAATTATATATGCAAATATATATATTATAATATAATATATTATAATATATATATATATATATATAATTATAACTATTGTATGAATATATTTATAAAAAGATACAATATTATTAATTTATATATATGATATATTTGTAGTTATTATAATACTCTTGTAGTTGAAGACATGTATATACTATATATACTTATTTATATATATAGTATATATATATCTAATTAACATATCTACAAAAACTGAATTATACACTTTTATCTATATAAAATATAAAATAGTATACTACAATTGTTTAAAATATAATATACTCACGATATAATAAATATATTTTTTAAAAGGTAATTTGTTCAATATGTGCGCTCCTGTCACAAAAACTATAGAGATTTCCATTGTTTTAATTGAAAGATATTTTTTACGCTGTTAAAAATCAGTTTATTCATATACTTATATATGTTATTGCTTGATTTTTTCTTATATTTTAGTGTATGGTTCTTGTCTTATCGACAACAAAGTGCCGCCACACTAACAATGCTACTTGACCCTTACACAAATAGACCTAAGTACCACTTGTTAACTCAAAATTGTATTGAAGAAATAGAGCAAATGAACAAAGCAAAGCGAACACTGCCAAACGATAACGTCTCATATCATATCTCATGTACCTATTTAGAGTATTGAATTTCTTTTTTTCGGATTCTAATTTGTAGTTGTTCGATAGAAATTTTTAGACGTTCTAAAGTTTATTTATAGTTGTAATACTTCTTTGTGTTATATTTTTAAATATATTCATTGTTTTATGTATGTTTATTGTTTTACATTTCATAATTAAAAATTTTTTTTCAGCGTAAATCATAATGTATGGCTAGATGGAAAAACCAAAACGTTCTTACCATGCCCGACATTTAGGAGATTAGCGCAACTACAGTTTATTTAAAAAAATTGTTTATATGAATCTTTGCAAATACTTCACTGAAATGAGCGCGATGCGATTTTTTGGCAACTGTATGACTAGAAATTTGTTGCTATTTCAGACAAGATATGTGCATAAATATTTAAACAAGCTATCGTGGGTACAAAATAGTATTCGACGTTTCATGAAAGTTCCGAGTTATGTGTTTCCAAACAATATTTCTGCTTGCTGTTAAACACTGATGTTACGCAAAATCCTGTAGAAAGTGTAGAAAGCTAATTACAAACGGAAGTCGAATTATAGTTAAATATTACATAAGTTTATAGTAATAGATGCTGTATTTGTCTTTGCCAAATATAAAATAAGCCGTCTAAGCAGAAAACTCAATAAATTCCCAAAAATTTCGGGAATTTCGGGGTTTCAGATCTTTTTTACTAGCTCCATTTGCAATAATTTAACTTTTAAACATAATACAGTCAAAGAATCTATTATACAAAGTTTGAATATTTGCCATTAAATTACGTTTCAAAAAAGCTCATTTAAGGTAAATACTTGAGAACTTTCATTGACAATGCTGTGCATAGTTTTTTCGATATTTCAAGGGTCTTTAAAAATTTCAAACTTTTTATACATAATTTCAGGTGTTAGCTTTTAATAAATTTATAAATTGTGTGTATTTCAGCAGCTCCGAAACACCATTTTTTGCAAAAGTTCTGCCGGCTGCACTCTCACTCAGCGCGGTCTATGCATTTCAGTTTTGTAATCTTCAACTTCATACCTTCAACTAATCGGATGGAATATAGTTTTGTGATCTCCCGATAATATAAATATATTTTCGCTGAAATGGACACATAAGAGGTGAAACACCTTAAAATTCTGAAAATGATAAAAATCGCCAAAAATTTGCAAAATAAATTAATATAACGCAAACTTATATGAACTGTGGAGAAGAAAATTCAATATTAACGAAATACCCTGGAATCGTAGCTTTGTACGGGAATTTCGCGTAGTGTAGGCTGAAAATTACGAGTGCCTGTAATTATTTGTCTGTGACCCGATTTCGAATATTTAAATTTATCCAAAATTTAGCTACAACAGATAGTACTCAGAATTTTCGGCTGTTCGTGAAATACCTAGCTACATGAAGTTCTCGGCTGTTATGACTTTTTAAACTTAAGTAAATTCAAAGCTCCTCCATGCGAACTGCGCCCTAATGCATTATTTAGAATAATAGCAGTTGTAAAAGCAAAAATCATTTTTTAATGCCCCGGAGTAAATTACTATTTCGGTGTTTGAAGATTAAGTTGCAAGCTAGTAGGTGATTTGAGTATAGCTGTGTTAAAATAAATCATCAGCATATGTGAGACTTCGTAAATGTATGGGAAAGTTTTATTCTACTGGCTCAGTCTGGATCTGAAGATTAAGTTGCAAACTAGTAGGTGATTTGAGTACAGCTGTGTTTGAAATCGTAAATGTATGAGAAAGTTTTATTCTACTGGCTCAGTCTGGATCTGAAGATTAAGTTGCAAGCTAGTAGGCGATTTTAGTATAGCTGTGTTTGAAATAAATCATCAGCATATGTGAGGCTTCGTAAATGTATGGGAAAGTTTTATTCTACTTGCTCAGTCTGGATCTGAAGATTACGTTGCAAACTAGAAGATGATTTGAGTATAGCTATGTTTAAAATAAATCATCAGCATATGTGAGGCTTCGTAAATGTATGGGAAAGTCTTATTCTACTGGCTCAGTCCGGATCCAAAACTTGACGTAATCCATCTACAAATTTCCAAACGCAACTTGAACGGAAAATCTTGTAAAAGCCCAATTATTTTTAAAAAGTCTGAACTTATTAGAAACAATGAAGGAAAAACTGAAACAGATTTTAGATTTTCTTAAAGCTTGTTACATTGATAAGAGTCGAAGTGGTTCCCAAATTTCATTTTTCCAAATTTAAAGAAAATAGTGTCAGGGTAAACAGGCCAAATTAAAAAATCCTCTTTCGAAGACAATTTTTTTTTCGCTCTTTTAAAAAAATTGACTTTTATCAAAGTGAATTCCGTTAGTCTTAAGGTAATGCGTTTTATATTTTGCTGAAAGTGAAGGTATTTTTAATAGCTACATAACTTAATGTCTCTTAACTATTACGTAATTATTTTGAACCAAGAAAATGAAAATCAATAGTGAACTGTCAGTTGCTAAAAAATCGAAAATATATCGTACGATAATTTTGATAGCTAGATTTTCTAGTAACATATTCTTTATTTAGAGGAAAGATCTGTTAAACACAACTGGTTAGAATTCTTAAAATATTCCGATTACCGCAGCGGTTAATGCAGTTGACTACTGCAAAAGTGTTTGCTAATGAAGCCTAAAGCAACAACAATAACCGTTACTTCTGCAACTACTGCTTGCGCATTTGCGTTTTTGATATTCGATACCTTAGATACCGTCGGTAAGTGTTGCATTGTATCTCGATTTTTAACTAATGTTTGCGCATTTGGGTTTTTCGCTATTCGATGTCTTAGATACCGTCGGTAAGTGTAGCATTGTGTTCCATTGTTCCAACTACTGCTAGAGCATTTGATTTTTTGCTCTTCGATGTCTTAGATACCGTAGGTAAGTATTGCTTGTTCTACGATTTCAACTACTGCTTGCCCGTTAACGTTTTTGCTATTTGATGCCTTTGAAATCGTCGGTAAGTGTTGCATTGTATTCCAATTTCCAATTACTGCTACAGCATTTGGTTTTTTTGCTCTTCGATGTCTTAGATACAGTCAGTGAGCGATGCATTGTTCCACGATTTCAACTAGTGTTTGCACATTTGCTCTTTGCTATTCGATGCCTGAGATACCGTCAATAAAAGTGTGGCATTGTATTTCGATTTTCTGCTACTGCTTGCGCATTTGCTTTTTGCTATTGGTAAGTTTTGCCAAATCTATCATATATCAGATCGAGGCCAACTTTCACACAAATTCGCTTATTTACTCTCCTGTTCCTGAGAAAAAAATTATTAGCTATATACTTAGCTTACAATATCAATATCTCATATCACCTATACTGTGAAAATTTTTTTATCATATCACTTTGGCAGGTACCATGTTTGTAAAAGCAAACTCCAAAAGTCGTTGATAAGCTGTTCAAGATCTAAAAATTTTGGTTTAAATTGTATTCTTTGTTTATCCACAAAGAAGTGGAAATTCTTTCACTTTTTTATGTTTCGACCATTCTACCCAATCAAGTAAAAAATTAAAGATATCCCCTTAAACCGTACTTGAGCTGTAGCAATTGTTATAATAAAGATGTGCATTCGTGCAACAATTAAGAAACATGATCATCTATCATGTGACAGAATAATTTTATTTAATAATGAAAAATTAATTTCAATATTTTTATTTTTGTAGAACTTTTTTCGAAAACGTTAGACATGTAAGCATGCAACTCGTGCAGAATACATTAGCAGCATTCACTCACTGGGAAACATAATATACAAGTTATTTTGGAAGCAAATATTCATCAAAAAATAGTGACATTTCATGCTAACGACATATCTTTTCTTTAAAGGGTCATTTTATACTATGTGTATAACACTGATGCCGAATAATACTGTAGCAAATATAGATCACACACAAGACACTGTAACGCAGTAAAAGTTAATTGGACTTAAATTTTTTACTTAAATCTACATTGACTTAAATACCCTACTTTGCTAGGCAAAATTATATTTGGTACGACAACTAAACCGAAAATAGATTAAATTCGCGCATCTTTCTTTTCCTTATTGAGTTTGTATTGAATTTCGAAAGCAGTCTATTGCTGGTCTTGAAATAACCTCTTTTTATAGCAATTACATTGCTTGTTAAGAAAAGTCATTTAAGCGATAGTCGAATTTATATTACTCTATTTTGTATGCTAATTGGTACAAGACAAAATTGCTGCAGCAATTTGATACAAATGTTATAAATTATCAAATGTTTAAAATTTTATTAAAAATCTGCTGTTAACCAGGATGATCTTACTAATTCTTCAAGCATGTTGTAATTATAAAAATTTTAGTATTTCAATGATTGATTGAAAATAACGGCCATGCTCGCAACCCACTTGGTTATTAAAATTGCCAATATTACCAACATTTCTTTTGATTTTATTTTAATTTTATTTTTATTTTGATCGCGAAATAACGGTCCAATTAGAAAAATTCCTCTTTTTGGTACATTTTTACGCTTTTGCAAAAATCAAACCTTTAGCTCTATGTCGATTTAATTCCGAGGTGTACAGTCTTAAATTTTGATGCGAAATAACGATCAAATTAAAAAATTCCTCTTTTTTGTACATGTTTACGCTTTTCCAAAAATCAAACCTTTAGTCCGGTGTCGATTTAATTTCGAGGTGTAGAAGTCAAAACATTCATGTTGATAAAATAAAGACATCTGTAATAATAATTTGACAACGAAAATCGTTTCGCTTAACATTGATATTCTATACAGAGAAAATGAAAACAAATAAATCTCCCGGTTACTAAAAATAAAACCTGTTGAAGTATGGAACATTGCTAAAGTTAATGATGATAGTATGAACGAAGCCGAATTGTACTAATAATGGTTTATTTCTTGATCGGACAGAAATAAAACATGTAAGCTGCGAACTTGGGTTGAATCTGACTCCAATAGTTAGTTGGATTTGTAAGCTCCTGCACTGGGACCATATTGATACAGCGCAATTCAGCCAAAGGTGATGTTTCACAGTTTGCCAAATGCGGCAATCACGTTATAATGTCCCCTACGTTTGGTAGTTTTTACACCCTGTGGTTGCGACTATACTGTAACAAGAGTAAGGATCACACCTTCACAGAGTAAAGATTTATGAGGTGTCCGATACATCGTCTAGCTAATGCACCTTAACATTTCGGTATCGGTGACACCACATGGCTATCCAGTTTTCGCGGAATGACGGTGTCAAGGACACCATTTGTAGCTTATTTGATGTATAAAAGAAATATATTTAGTAATCAGCAGTTGTCTAATTATTAAAGAGAACACCAATACACGTTGCTTGTTAATGCTTTATTATAAACATTCTCTGACGATGTGAAGATGTTTAGTATAGCGATACGGAAAGGTCATAGCTTTAGTAAATTGTTGGAAGTTTCTCAATATTACAACAGTTCATCTAAAACTCTGGATTGCGATATACCAATGATGTTTTCTGAAATGATTTTTCTAAATACTTCATTTTATGATTCATTTTGAAAATATATTGAATGCAATTGAGTCGTTAGTGAATTGGGGCAGTGAGTGTAATTTTTTGTAAATGAGGACGACAAGACTCAAATTCTGAAGGATTTTCGTGATGCTTGGAATAATATTGATAGTGACCGAGAATCAGGACTGGCCAAGCTTCAAGTGTAATGTCGAGTCATAGATTAAAGCTTGTGAGACGTACAAAGGAAATTTCAGAAGCTTAAACTAAGCTAACAGACTCCTAACTTCATTGGCTTCGAACAGCATGGTATGACTTAAAAATAGACTTGATTACAATGCTGAGATCATTCAGTGGAAACAGGTGTCCATTGTGTTATCTATAGTGTATCTCACACTGCCTGTGGTACTCAGGTTCCAAACAGTGGGACGTTATAACGTTAATACCGCATGAATAGTTGGGCTGGTTTGGGATTCCGAGCTACGACGTCTCATCTTTGGGATCCGCAAGTAGACTGACCGAGCTATTCCTACCCGACTTCACAACAGATATAAAATCCGTGATATTCAACAGAGATACAGTAGCGGATTCAGATTTCACAGGGGGTCCCGGGGCACCGCACACTCGAGGAGCCGCACTTCCCGAAGCGCACCCACTGCGAGGCGCCGCACGCAGGAGGCGCCGGACTCCCTGAGGCGCGCTTCCTCAAAGGCGACACGCCCCTTTATCGAGGCGCCGCAACCCATACTCTCTCAAAACGCAACCCTTCCACTCGTTGCAAACCCCCGAGGCGACTTGCACCCCATCCTAGTCGCCACGCACGATGCCCCAGGCGCCGCACTTACCAGAGAAGTCGAACTCTGCCGCTGAGGCTTCGCTCCCCGAGGGGTCGCAACCCCACCTCGAGGCGCCGCACCGACCCTTCGAGGCGTCGCCCTCTCCCCGGGACGCACCACCCCTCCCAAGAGCCAGCGGACCTCCCCTCCCGAGGCGCCACGCACGCCGCCCCAGGCGACGCATTCCCCAGAGGGGACGCACCCACCGTTGAGGCGCCCCGATCACCGAAATGTTGCCCTACACTCTTCAGCTAACGGATCTTGGGCACCTATGCATGTTCCGATGGAGGGTTACGACCAAAGCATGCCTCCTTTTATTTAGCCTTGGCAAAATAATTTCGTGTATTAGCTTGCTAGCTACAGTAGCTATATAGGCAAGTTATGTTTGTAGTTATCTTAAAATACCATCACGTTTAAAAATTAAAATATTGGGAAAAATCCATTTAGCCGCCTCGTATTATGATCTGCTGAGAAATCGATACGCAACAGTTTATTTGCTTGGGGTCCTTAAGGCCATTATGTACTTTAAGTAGGTGGGATAGGGGACACCCTCAACAAAACGGAAAAATTAAGATGGTGCGTCAGACACCCTCGAAAAACTGCAAAACACCGTATTGAAAAAATTTATAAAATCGTAGGGGTGTCCAAGACACCCTATTATCCACAGTGTGTCCGACACTGTGTGGGCGATGTAGGTTCCAAACAGTGGGGACGTTATAATTTGAACGCCTCAAAAGGCCAAGAATAATGTCACCGTATATGTACAATTCCGCACCTTTGGAGTGTTAATCATAATAACCTTCAGCATAATCAAACTGAAAACGACCGTTAATAGCTAAAGGCAATACATCGTTGCTAACCTTTTTATACTTGCAGAACTATTAATTCATGTGTTCGATGAGGAGTGGACGTAACTCCCACCTCTCCAAGATAAATCTGCCAGTTTTCTAAAGGCTTCGCATGCCTTTGCAAGGCTCCGGACTTCCCTCGACGAGTGCCGAAGGCGCACGGTAATTTTCACAAAAATAGACAACAAAGCCTGAAAATTCTCATAATATAGAAGAAATTAATAAAATAAAAATTTATCCTTAATTGGCATAAATTGGAAAAATTCTCGAGAAAATTTTCGAATTCTTAAAAGTTTCAAAAATTTACAACCCCCTCCCGCCGAGGACCTCTCCCTTTCATACCTTACGCAGAAGGCTCATCGACACCTATACGAGGACCTCTCCCTCCCATACCTTTAAGCAGAAGGCTCATCGACATCTATACGAGGAACTCTCCCTTCCATACCTTAAGCAGAAGGCTCATCGACACCTATACGAGGACCTCTCTCCCATACCTTAAGCAGAAGGCTCATCGACACCTACACGAGGACCTCTCCCTCCCATACCTTAAGCAGAAGGCTCATCGACACCTATACGAGGACTTCTCCCTCCCATACCTTAAGCAAAAGGCTAATCGACACCTATACGAGGACCTCTCCCTCCCATACCTTAAGCAGACGGCTCATAGACACCTATATATTAATTGTTAATTTTTACTTAATATATATCCGTCCATATTTATTTTTGTCTTCGTTTTTTTTTCAATAAACGCAATATTCCTCTATAACCATTCAGGTATCAGTTCTGACAGGGCCGAGATACGAGCCAAAACTGTAATTTTACTAACTAATTGGTTTAGGATCATGCACTGCTGGATTCGGTAGCCAGAACAACCAAGTCTCAAAGAGAAGTAAAGGCAAACCAGGTGGAATAAAAAGTAAGCCTATTATTCAATCAGTGTCAGTTATATATTTATATATCACTGAATTTGTGGAATAATTATATTGTTATATTCTTGAAATTGGGTCTATATCTTTATATATCATAGGTTTCTATGATAGGTAAAAGGTTATCTCTTAAAGTTCGGGCTCCCTCAAGCAATATTCCATTCTCCTGAAGGCTCAGCACCCCGGTCCAACCCTACGTGCCTAAGACTAAGGCAAAATGTTAGGGAAAACTGACAAAATAGGGTAAAATTTGTAATGCATTGTCTCAAATTAGTAAAAATTGTGTAAAACTTGTGGAAATTGGCACAAATTAGCAAAAATTGGGGAAATTTTTTGAAATTCATGAATTCCCAAAAATTTTAAAATTTTACTCTCCCTTGGTTTACTCTCCCCCACGCCCGCAACATGGAACTGACATTCTCCTCTCCAATCCGTCGAAATTATCTATCTTTTGAGCCGATGGATCTTAAACAACTATGTTGCAGTCTCCAGATATATACAAGTATATTTTGTACTGCGTCAGTTACACTTAACATGTGCATCAAAATAACTTATATTGTAGTTTAATTTAATTAATATAACATGTTTTGTGGCTGAGATATCGAACGTTATATCAAAAAATGTGGCAATAACATAGATAATAATTTTATTAAACTGTTTATGATAGTCAGCGTTGCAATACATCAAAAAAACTCTATTTGCGATATAAAAATTACATGTTGAATATGTGAACGTTGACAGATTTGTCGGTCTCCGCAGGCCACGCACCCGGCAAGCACTCGCAGATACAGCACTGGGGTGGGAAAGGGAGTGGTCATCCTAGTCAGAGTATTAACATACCACACAAACGTGAAACACTCGGAATAAAATGAAAAATATGTACCTAGATAGTGGTCGAAAAATTTCAGCAACAAACCGCCTTTCATATCGGAAATATTTTGCAATACCGTCCACTATCAGAAATTTATGGACCCGCCACTTCCAGCGAGGGTATCTTAACATGAGGCGGCACGAAAGGTTTAGTTCTAAAGTTAGCACTAAATTTATTAGTAGAATGTGTTATTAAAGTATCGGAAATTTGGCCAAAGCTGCAATGTGAAACAATACCAAATGCAGTTTTGAGTGTGTCATCACTTGTCACTAATAGTTGTAGCATGGCATGTCGTGCATACAGAGATTTGTGTGCACTTTCGTACTCGTTTGACGAAATAAGGTGCACAGGCGTGCACATAAATCTGTAAATGTAACGCAGGCGGTAAATTCGAGAAAAGTTGAGAAACAGGACCAACATAATTTTATATTATTGGTTACATATATGCTTCAAAAGTAACTTAATTATAGCATAATCTGCTCTGAAATCAGTGATAACGAATTAACGCTGTGTTTTTCCGTGTTCACACTAAACTTTACATATTTAAATTATATAATAATATTTTATAGGAGTACTCGGCGGAACAACGGAGACGGAATTTTTTGCGGATGGTTAGTTTGAAATTAAACTATTCTTATCTATTAACAACTTTATATTCAATTATACGGCGTATATCTTATAAAATGAAAATAAGTAAACTATATATATATTCTGAAAACTATTGTTAATATAGTAGCAGATCGAGACAAGGTAACGTCTGAAAGTTCAATGGTGTTTGCGATTCCTTGCTGACATTCGAGATTTTCATCTTTTTAATAATAGAAGCAAGTCGCAGCAGTATACAGGGCTACGTTTAGCGTTTCGCTATAAATTTTTGTCATCGTCTGCTTCAACTAGACCAGAGTTAAAAGAGAGGCAAAACTATTGTTAATATAGTAGCAGATCGAGACAAGGTAACTTGTCTGAAAGTTCAATGGTGTTTGCGATTCCTTGCTGACACTCGAGATTTTTGTCTTTTTTAATAATAGAAGCAAGTCGCAGCAGTATACAGGGCTACGTTCAGCCTTTCGCTATAAATTTTTGTCATCGTCTGCTTCAACTAGACCAGAGTTAAAAGAGAGGCAAAACTATTGTTAATATAGTAGCAGATCGAGACAAGGTAACTTGTCTGAAAGGTCAATGGTGTTTGCGATTCCTTGCTGACATTCGAGATTTTTGTCTTTTTTAATAATAGAGGCAAGTCGCAGCAGCATACAGGGCTACGTTTAGCGTTTCGCTATAAATTTTTGTCATCGTCTGCTTCAACTAGACCAGAGTTAAAAGAGAGGCAAAACTATTGTTAATATAGTAGCAGATCGAGACAAGGTAACTTGTCCGAAAGTTCAATGGTGTTTGCGATTCCTTGCTGACACTCGAGATTTTTGTCTTTTTTAATAATAGAAGCAAGTCGCAGCAGTATACAGGGCTACGTTCAGCCTTTCGCTATAAATTTTTGTCATCGTCTGCTTCAACTAGACCAGAGTTAAAAGAGAGGCAAAACTATTGTTAATATAGTAGCAGATCGAGACAAGGTAACTTGTCTGAAAGTTCAATGGTGTTTGCGATTCCTTGCTGACACTCGAGATTTTTGTCTTTTTTAATAATAGAAGCAAGTCGCAGCAGTATACAGGGCTACGTTCAGCCTTTCGCTATAAATTTTTGTCATCGTCTGCTTCAACTAGACCAGAGTTAAAAGAGAGGCAAAACTATTGTTAATATAGTAGAAGATCGAGACAAGGTAACTTGTCCGAAAGTTCAATGGTGTTTGCGATTCCTTGCTGACACTCGAGATTTTTGTCTTTTTTAATAATAGAAGCAAGTCGCAGCAGCATACAGGGCTACGTTTAGCGTTTCGCTATAAATTTTTGTCATCGTCTGCTTCAACTAGACCAGAGTTAAAAGAGAGGCAAAACTATTGTTAATATAGTAGCAGATCGAGACAAGGTAACTTGTCTGAAAGTTCAATGGTGTTTGCGATTCCTTGTTGACACTCGAGATTTTTGTCTTTTTAATAATAGAAGCAAGTCGCAGCAGTATACAGGGCTACGTTCAGCCTTTCGCTATAAATTTTTGTCGTCGTCTGCTTCAACTAGACCAGAGTTAAATGAGAGGCAACTAACGTTTTAGTGATTGTGATCTTGAGCATGTAGTAATGTTTCGAATATCGCGTTAATGCTCAATATGTAGCATAAATAAATACAAGACCGGGTCCATATGGAATCCATGGGTCGGATCCAACCGCCACTAGAACATATAGGACATAGGTCTTTCGCATGAAACGTAGTAGATGGTCTCAGTGGCCGGTAGGTTTTCTTACTATCTCCAATGTTTCCTCATGATGCTTGACAGTGGCGCTTCAAGCGCTCGAAATGTGGGGGAGTCAATTAAATTTTAGGCACAAATCACCGATTATTGTAGATAATATGTACACGGCCCACAAAACCGCTAAGGCAATTACATAGCAATATATATCGTAATAAATAAGGATATTGTGAAGATAAGAGACAATAAAAGCTCATCAAAAGCGATGTAATAGGCATTGTCACTCAAATTATCCAAAATACGACTGCGATTCTCTTTAAATACAAATTCTATGCAAGCGTCTGCTATGTTTATTGCATCAACAAACTCTTTATGCGTGTGCAGAAATGACAAATTGTTCAGGCGATTTTCCGTCATGGTACTTCTTATCCAGTTCTTACGATATTCGTCTTCGATCTTTCGATCTTCTTCTTCGATCAGCGATACACAGAAAGCTCGTGCATGAGCAGTTCTAAATCCAGGTCAATTTCGTAACCCTGTGGCATAAGCTCGACGTTTTGTTGAATGGAACAGATTTAAGTTTTTCAATGTCTCTAACCTTGACTGTTTAAAGCGGTCCCTGAGCCAGTTAATAACAGTGTCAAGAAAATCTGTGTAAATTTGCTTGTTGTACGACTTTACGGACTTATGAACATGGGCATCAGGTGGATTGTGGCCGTACTCGATGCGACGTAGCGGCCGCTTGGTGCGTGGAATCGATATCTCATCTAAATTCAGTCGATCGATTAATCACCTCCGCGGCTCGTAACCATATCCGCTCGCAAACTTCATCAGACCTCAAATCATTGAGACTATCACTAACAGCATTAGCAGCTTCTTTGGTGGACGATACCGTCACTGATGAACCCTGCAGTTTCGTTGCAAGAAACTTCGTTTTAGCGAAAACAGCTTCCCTAAGCAATAAGCCAAGTTAGGTAAATCCTTTCTCACATTGAAAAAGCAGCGCAGCAGCTTTGGCTCCAGCATCGTAATTGGCAGTGCTGTTTGATGTTTCTTCGAGAACCTGTAAAATTACCCTGTATTTTACCACTGTTACACAGTAGCATCAAAGGAGTGAGGCAGCGTTTCGTCGAGTGTTGCAAAGCGTTTTCGGAACGTAATTCGTGTTTGACAAAGAGCTCCCGTGAAATTTCTTTCAGTTTCTATATTCGATGTGCTGAGTCGCCAATAAATATACCAATTTAGTGTACGATTTGTGTTGTATCTTCGAATGCTCGAAGGCCATGCGTTTTGTTGGTTCCTGCAAGCAGAGATACAAACTGTGGTTCACGCAATTGACGAAAAGTGCTTTTGGATGCATTTCAAGTATTCATGATTTAGCACCATTTAAATTTTCCTACCATATTCGATGCACCGTCACAGCGTTGCTCGCGAAGGTGTGATATTGGCACGCCAATTTGAAGGAGAGTTGTGATGATCTTGGTGAGAGATTCTTCCGTTGTATCAGCAGTATCGTAAAGCCCCAAAAACACTTCTACCGGTTTCAAGTCCCTGTTGACGTAGCGACAGTATATTGAAACATGTTCTCAGTGTAATTTACTACTGCTGTACCTATAGGGATATGCCGTCAAATGGTTTATCTTGCGTTTTACATCATTCTTTGTCATTCGGGTCCTCCTTTTTGTCACCGGCTTCAGTGTGGGTCTTTGGTTTCGATTTTGTACTCTTGCTCGAGGCTCCAAAAATGCCGTAATGTTGCTCTGTGCTCTAGTGGTTTTTTTCTTTTAAGGTGGTTCGTCAGACATAGTTAAAATTTAATATTAAATACGTGAAAATAAAAATGCTGGAAAGGCCTTGAGCATGGGAGCCAGATCAACTGCTCCACGATCTTTTGCGTCCCAGTGTATTTAAAAATTTCACCGTTGGGAGTTTTCAACGGCATTGCATTTTGTGGTCCTAATGCAGATGCTGCGCTGAACGCAGCAGCTGTATGCTGTAGCATAAATTTAACGGTCAGTATGTCAATTGTGTGGTATATCTATGCAGGTCAGTGATACTAGTTCTCTTTGGATGTTAGACCCGGGAGACACAGAGACAGGTGCACACAATGCATGCATTGAAGTCGATAAATACGCCAACAAATATCCAGGATGTTTGCTATAAGGTAATCGACTTCTGATCTGGCATTTTTATCATGTTGACAACTTTCAAGGATTGCGGTTCCTAAAAGTTGGGGCAGTCAGACCTTATGTTGACCCTCCACATTAAAAGGTGGGGGTCATGACGCCTACCCCTTGTTGCGGCACCCCTGATGCTCCCGTAAACTTAAGCTGCACGGCCTACCATCTTGTTTTGATAATATGTACAAAATGCTGTTGGAAAACAAAACAGTCATTGCAAAAGCCAATTCCAAATTCAAAAAATTTAGTTTCGAGAACGAACACTTAAGATAAAAGCAAGAGAGCTTCTGTTCGCCAACATGCACCTATTTAATGTTTTGGCACGATTTCGTTTTACAAGACACCACGTTACAACTTGCATTTAGCATATTTTCGTTACGCTAACTCGCTTCGTTTTATTAATAACAATGTGTGTAGTTCGCTAAGATCATAATATGTTGTGTGCAGCTTTCAAAACACGTTCGGTAACGAAATAAATAATTTTTAACGGTCACTAACCGGTTAGTTAATATTTTAGAGTCCGATCAACAGCGCATCGTAAGATTTAGATTTAATATCTCTTGTTAGATTTTTTTGCCCTTCAAAAATAACATGCATGCTGCTAGTTTTGAAATTTTATTGAATTCGAGTGGAATGAGCGAGCGAAGCGAGCTCATTCCACTCTCGAGCGAGTGGAACGAGAATTTCAATTTTGGCTCTGGAGGGGGTTGACGAGGTCCTGTGTGTGTGTCTGTGTGTCGCACCTGGATCTCGATAATGGTTGCGCGGATTTTGATGTACGATAGCTCATTCGAACCGCAATGGTCGATTTAAGTGTAGTGACGGAGCCCGATGTTTGAATTTTTTCCCGTGAGAAAAGTTATGGGACAGAATGACGTCATTTTGGCCCATTTTTCGGGCACACCCTCCAGTTTTTGCGACTTTTCTCAATAAGTAAACGAGGTATCCGCAAACTAATAGGCTTATTCCATGTAGCTTTACCAGGACTTTCCAATGATATATAACACGTTTTTCAACTACTTCCCAATCTGGCGTCTATAAGCTTATAGTTGGCGCCAAATTTCATATTTGGTAAAAAGTCGTGGGAAATGCACCTAAATGTGTGTTTTGTTGCTTTTAGTGTTTTATATGGGGTTTTCTGGGCAGATAAACTCAGTGCAAGTGTTAAAAATATTGTTGGGCAAATGTTTTTACACTTCTGGTGTTCATACTTGGCATAAAAAATGACGTTTTCGATATTTTTGGTGACAAGTCGTGGGAAAAGCACCTGAATGTGTGTTTCTTGTTGGTTTTAGTGTCGGATATGGGGTTTTCTGGGCCGACTAGCTTATTACGAGTGTCAAAAATATTGTGTGGCGAATATTCTGCTTCGGGGGATTGTTCTCACCATTCGAATTCTGGCTCGCAAGCGAGCTTCACTAGTCAACTAATGATCAAACATATGCACTGTGTTACGCTTTGTGTCTTTCTCAACATTTTAACATTCTCAATTATTATTAACGTTTTCTAATTCTGAAATCAATATAACTTTAGCTTCAACTGGCGACGCAATTTAAGTCACTGGGTGTAGCATCCGGT
>JASANE010020600.1:0-20960 GCA_030248225.1 Trileptium ribeirensis | reverse complement strand
TATTGCTTTTTTGTATTTTCTGACCCTGTTTCAATATTCCATTAGTTTAATTCGACTATAATAGTTTTAAACCGTGGACACCTTTTCTGTATGATGCAGATCAATCAGTATTATAAATATATCTTCGCTAAGATATGCATTACTAAATGATAGGCAGTGGAAATGTTCGGTCAGTAAGAGTCGTTTTTTATTTCGTATCATCACTAAAAAGTGCAACCACCACAGTCCGATATTTTTAACTGGTGTGACACAACCACCATAGTCCGATAATATTAACTGGTGTGACACAACCACCATAGTCCGATAATATTAACTGGTGTGACACAACCACCATAGTCCGATATTTTTAACTGGTGTGACACAACCACCATAGTCCGATAGTGTGATACAAAAACTTGTTACTATTGAATTTGAAGGTATTAATAGATGCAGTGAAAGAATAATGCACTGCACTTTCGCAACCTTCCATATAATTAGAAATTCGTTCGACAAAACTGGGCAACTGTACGCTTATCCCACGACCACGCTTGAGATGAGATTAAATGATCAATATGTTACAGTTCAAAACAAACATTGGATAATTATTCGATGGGTACTCGGGCGTGCCTCTACTGGAAACACCTCTAACCTGTTAATAATGATGATTCAATAACCATATCTGGTTAATGATATTCTCAGTCACAAAATGAAGAACGAAGGTCAAGACTGCTAAATCCAGTCTTGGACAAATAGTGAGCGTACACTATCCCAACTAGCATTTCAGCGGTGCGATTTGATCCTGAAATCACAATACGTCTAGCGGTTCGCTAATGATCCATTTGTTTGCACTTTTTAGTGATGATACAAAATAAACACGACTCTTACTGACCGAACATTTCCACTGCCTATCATTTAGTAATGCATATCTTAGCGAAGATATATTTATAATACTGATTGATCTGCATCATACAGAAAAGGTGTCCACGGTTTAAAACTATTATAGTCGACTAAAACTAATGGAATATTGAAACAGGGTCAGAAAATACAAAAAGATTTCATTGTTAGATAATAAATTTGTTCTATTAACACATCCTAAATAAATTACCAGAATGTGACCATGGATTTGTGTACATTGCAATGTTTGACAAACGTAAGCAGGCGGCAGGAATCCAGCATGCATTTCACGACTTGACGCAGTGTACGCAATAATAAGTGTACTATCTATGAGCTTCGGTACCTTAATAGAACCTCGCTAAAGCGAGCGAATAACAACGCACGTACAAACGTTACTGTGTGTAAACAAACGTAAAATAACCATGTGAGTTGGTATTCATTTGACGCTTGTAAAAGCTGATCATGTAATTGCCGTTTATTAGCGTGTTTTATGGAAAGCCTACTTACGTTGGCTTTGCCACATATAATGCACAACTAAACTTAAAATGACCCCGCTGACCATCCTATTTTGTTTTTTGAAAAGAAATAAGTTCTCGAACATTTTATTATCGGTCGAAAAAAGCCCATTTCCATTCCCAAATATCACATTTGTTCGCGAACAAAATTTTGCTAGATTTGAAGTCACAATGGTTTTGCTCACGAACATTTACTCATAAATAATAGGATTGTTTCGCTTGTGACGTCACAGTTACATTAAATTTATTGGCGATGAGATACTATTCCGAATTCATAGCTATCAAATGTTTAACTGTAGTTATCTAATTGAAATTCGCTTAGACTTGGCTATCAGTGAAACAAATCGAATATTTCCTATATGCTCCATAACGGTGAATGTGGATTCCGCTTCTGGTTTCGCAAAATAGTATGGTTAGTGGGGTCACATTAAGTTTAGTCGCGCATGGGGGGGGTGGTTTTTTTATTTGTTTTTTTTTTTTTATTCCTTGTTGATTATAAAATAATATAGCTTTTTTTACCTTAATTAAATTTATTAATCTATCTCAATATATATCCATTCAATCATTTTAATATACGCTTCGACACGGCCATATAACGGCACGTTGCTTCGTATGGGTGGCGTTCGATAAAGTCCCTCTGTACCGTTGCAGTCTTCAAACAAGAGCAATGTATATGTGGGAGCAGACGGAGTATCGAGAAAAAGTTTAATCGTTGTATTTGGAGCCGAACAAACGCGATTGTTTATCGGAATTGTAAAGCTCAGTCCAGCGTCGTCGTCGAAATGAGCTTTGAATCCAGCGTTTTTTCTCGTTAAATCGATTTTCGACGGAGGGACTAAAGCATACAGGTTAATTCTCAGATAATTCCGTCGTTTATTGATTTAAATCGTATCCGTTCATAAACAATAAAGCTTTATAGTTTTGGGTTGGTTTATAATTGAATATTAAAAGTTTGGCCAACGTAAGCTTTAGGGGCGGAAATGAAATACATGCTACGCCTTTCTCGATATACTAAGCCTTAGTCTTAGCCTAAGATAAGGTCCTTATATGAGCGATGTACTAAGCCCAAGCCTAAGTCGGGGGCTGCCGCCACCGAACACCCCGCTCTAAGCTGTTCTTTTTCTAACGTTATAACATCCGGTCCCTAAAGGTGACATGGGCCAAAAGCTTGATGGGTTATGATGCGTAAATTTCTGCATTTGATACTGATACGATGAGACACGGTTCACTTTACTCTTAATTATCCTGTTCGCTTTAAAATTACGTTATGTGACTCCGAGACGTTGTCATAGCTCAGTTACAGCGCCAAAAAGGCTGGACTAAAACCAAACACTGTAAGTCGGGGAGGAGAGAGAGCAGGTCGCTTAGCGTCTAGCGATCCATTATAGCGATCATCATCGTTACTGGGACTACTCTAGGAATGTGCTAACAAGTTTAGTAATCGCTGAGTATATTGCATCACGGTTCAGCTTTAAACTATCTAATTTTTGAGCCTTGATACAGACTGACAATGCATTTGCGAGTATTTTATATTAGTATGAAAAATTAATTTTGTGATAATTTCTAAAGAAGTTTCGCATATAAAGCGTCTAAAAACATTATTAGCCAGGCTATCTGTAAACTCAAAATATAATTAGGAACAAATAAATTGCAATGCTGAGGGCAACCTTAAGAACACATACCAATACCATGAATTGTTACATCAAATATAATTGTTGCTAGTATCAATAATTGTTCTAGTAAACAACGTATTCACACGCTCAAACATTTGCTCAAATTTGAGCTAAAAAATTTTGCTAAATTTTTATCAAACTTTAACTCTATTTTGCTATAGAAAAATAATGATAAATAGCAATGCTTCTAAATTTGAGCTCAAACTTTGAGCTTACAAATTTGACGGACAGCTCTCTGTCCTTGATTGGACAAAGTAATGTGTTAGAAAAATTTGAATACTGTTCATATATTCAAATACACCAAACATGCAAAAATAAATTCAAATTCAAATTTGAAAAAAAAAATTTATCAAAATTTAAGGTTAAAATTTGAGCTCAAAATTTGATCAAAAAATTTGAACGTGTAATCGTATATTTAGCTTAAAACATTCACTTACCAAAAACATTTGATAAAAGCGTTAAGAAATGGGCACTATATTTATTTAAGTGTGTTCATTTATGTATATTTATTTGTATATATGTATATTTATTCAGGTTTATGCAGCTATAAGTACATAAATTGTGATCATATTGATTTCGTGTGCGCAGTTTTACTTGTGAGAACTATGATAATTGGTTACAATTTACGAGATTCACAGCGACTCAGCTAGTCTGGAGAATGATATTCTATATTCATTTTTGATAAAAAACCTTCCTATGTATTAAAAGCAGAACAAACAAATATTTTGCAATACTAGAAGCAGAAAAAATATATAAGCTGCGCCCTATTGAAGCTCAAATAAAGCTTTGAATTAGACAGACGCTTTTCAACTTCATTATTTTTCTTTAATCATTTTGATTCATAAATTTGTGCACCTAAAATATTCACCGTATCGGTAATTGCGAACGCCAAATATTACATAGACACTTGAACTATTGAACCTGAAATAATTTACTAGTCAGGACCAGACCAAAACACAAAAAGAAACACTGTAATAGATGTGAAAATACCTTTCGGCAGTGTAGTGATGTATGACTTTGGCGGAAATCGAATCGATTTTGAACTAGTTCCATCACGATTGATTAACCTGATGTGCCCGACATAACTGCGATAGGCGTCCAGACTGTCGATTATGACGCTAAGTCGATACGGCGGAGCTTGCTCTTTCGCTGTGCACCGACCATCGATGGTTATATTTTCAATGAATCCTGAAAATATTATAATTATGATAAAATTAGTAGGTAGATTTTCTACGGGAGTTTGATAAGCATAAGTATTTATAATTTCGCTTTACATCCGCCTGCTGCTGCTGCCTGATGGTTAAACGATTTCCAATTTGTCGTTGTGCGAAATGTTAAATTTTAATTGCACTACGAATCAACATGATGGTCCTCTCCGAGAAAGGCAATCTGTAGTAACGTCAGAATTATGCAGTAATCATCCTGAGGAGCAGTACGAGTAAAGTAATGCTGAAAGTAACCATGATCTGGATGAAAAAACAGACAGAGCTATTATCGATGAGGAACACGCTGGTATTCGCCACTGCTGTACCACCACAAAACATAAATATTCAACCTGTTAGTTTTATTCTAAAAGCACAGCCAACACCAATACGACATTCACAACGACATAGTTGGACTTAAAGAAATCTCTCGATAGGGTATAACATTAAGCACTATGGGTCTCAATGCATAAGTATTATATGTGTTAGATAACCACCCAGAAGCTATAATCGAAAATCAACAGTTCACCACATGTCCTAGGCACAATCGGAAAACGGTTTCACATCTCAGTCGGAGTCTGCCATGGTTGCCTGATGTCACCGACTCATTGAACAAATAATAACCTTGAAAGACAACACTAGTACCATCAGCATATCTGGACGGATATTCGCCAGCTTTACCGAATATCGATGGGCTGGAAGAAAGTGAAAAAGATCCTATCCTGGTGACCCGCCTGGATACGACATCCGCCAGATACCGCATATAGATCAAGGCCGATAATACTAACGTCTTGACTAAGCGCCATCAAGGTCATAGTAAGTGAAAAGAGTTTGAGACTATTGACCACTTCAAGTATCTCGAAGCTATTATTGATGAAGAAGGATCTAATACCGAGATACTCATAAAAGCCACACAAATCGCAATATACTGTAATAATAAAGATCAAGATCAGAAAGATCAAGACCACCTGAAGGACAGAAATATCTGAACTCGAATTCAATGTCAAATTTCTCTACGCGCTGGTCCTGTACGAGTGAAAATCTTGGACACTAAATGCAGCATTATACTGAATAATCTAGGCAGTTATAATGAGATGCCTCAGAGGACAGTTTGTCATCTCATACAAGGACCGGCTAATGTCGAACTTTAGGGGCCGAAGTATAATGCATACCATGCCGTTCTCGATATACTAAGCCTAAGCCTTAGTCTTAGTCTAATCTAAGGCCCTATATGAGCCATGTACTAAACCTAAGCCGGAGTCGCGGGGCTGCCACCTCCGCGCACCCCCGCTGTAACATGTTCTATTTTCTAACGTTATAACGTCCGGCCCGTAGAGTTGACATGGGCCCAAGGACCGATGGCGAAGTACATACACAGATCAAATAATAAATAAGCAGCTAAAAAAGAACTCCTGTTCAATGCACATATAGAAGAGGAAGCTCAGATAGTATGGGTACGTGAAATACTTAGTTGAGATCTCCAAGATTATGCTACAAGGTGCATTGCAAGGGAAGAGAAGGTGGTGTAGACAGAAGGATAAATATATAGACGCCATCATGATTGTACAAAGAAGCATTTCACCGCAAAACAGGCACTAACCTACCACCAACCAACACTGAAACAAGTGGTGAATCGTTCGTCAATGCACTCTCCTAACCACCTTGGCGAGTAAGGGAATCAGAAAGATGTAGGCAGCAAGGAATGAATATAGATAAAATAGAGTTTTTATTTCCCCAGATGTACCTCAAAAGTATAGCATTTTTCCAATATGTCAAAATACATTATGCGCCTCGACGCATCGTATCAATTGGTCTCGATAAATCAGTCTCGTGAATTGAACACTGTATAAATTCACCATGATGTTCTACTTATTAACTGTCACTTATTTTTATACCAAATAATGTATTACCGTCGCAGAAGTTGTTTAATTTCAATATCCAACTTAAATATTTGACTAAATGTACCATGATGCTCTTCTACTTATTAACTATCACATATTTTTATAGAAGTGTCCAGCACAATACATTATAACTATGAAAAACCTTTTGGTGTAATCGTATTAACTTTATCACAATTTCTGATATAGTCATTATGATGGCTAAAGTAGTCGAAATTCGTGTTGTACATTGTGTGAGCGTAACGAATATGATAAACAATGAGCCCAGATTAATACCGTAAAATCACCTTAATGTGCCTAATAACAGCCATCTCTAGTCTATTAAAAAGAACATGTCTTTCCTTAGATATTGGCCTGGCTCTGTTTTATTTATATAACGTGATTCGTAACTTAGGATATATATTGTTTTATAAGAAATTGGACGGTGAGTCGGCTGTTGTATGTTCAGGGCGAACTTCCATGTAAAGTTCATACATAATACTGAAATTGTCGGAAAACTGACAATAACATAAAACGTCCAAAATTTTATTTTAGACTGTATTCAGATCCATTAGTTATCCCTACTATGAGTGGTAGGCGTCAATATGCATTGGTTTGATGTAAATATCGATATTAATCTTCGAAACACGTACTGACATGCTGCATTTGAGATGTATCTGAATTGACATCCTCGAAAATCAGCATGTTCAGTATTTAATTCAACTAATTGGTGATCATTAGATACAGGTTCCCAGGTACAGATTCTGTTAAAAATATATACCTACTTCCTTCCCGAATAACAATGTATTACCATCGCAGATGTTATTTAGTTCCAATCTCCATCTTTTATATTTGACTAAAAATTTCATCTATCCAACATTAGCAAACTGTAAATAGATATAGCGTCAACTAACTTTTCCCTGATCCGTTCGATGTTTCGGTGAGTGTAACCATTATACCAGGACCATCCAGTCCAGCACATTCCGCTGGAAACAAATCGTAGTTGTAAACGACTGATGTATGATTGATTGTGGAAATAAATGCGTGTGTAGGGTCGGGCGTTGGAATGGCTGAAAATAGTTGATGAGGTCAATAATACACAAATGTCAAAAGGCAACATTGTAATACAAAGATGTCATGATAATTCGCAGAAAATATTATCAGCGTGTTGAGAAAACAATTGCTTAAAAATAATTATATGTTGATTCTTTAATATTTGATCAACAAACAATGGAACTGAGCAAAATAAGCACTTGGTTATGCTGGGTTGATAAATTTTACTACACCGATAAAGCAATCATAAAATGTCACCGTCTGTTTGAACAAATACAAAGTCGTCTTAGGGTTCGATATACCTAAAACGATTAACATATTTCTCCTAACAGACGGTCTCGACTATTTTGTGTCAAAAGTGATGCCCTACTTAGCACTCCAAAACGTCACAACAATTGCTGGTGGGCCCTCATCACATTCTCGAGTTCGGTATTGGCTCTGTCGGGCCTAGTTTGAGTCCGCAAATTTATGACAACTGGGTTAGATCGGCCAGATTTTGCATCAAGAATATATATGAAACATGTATACTTGACTGTTATTGAGCGGAGCTCGGCGAAGCGTTTTTATTTTCCGTCTGGGAGTGAAAAGGTCGATGTCCGTCCGTTCGTTCGGTCAGACGGATCTCAAGGACCACTGAACGGATTTTAAAAAACTTTTTTTGTTTGAAAGCCTATCATGTCAGAGTGTGCACCTGATATTTGGGATTAAAAAATTTGAGTGGTTAATTAGTAATTAGCTAATTAGTTAATTTTATGCAGCTAAAATAGAGAATTTTCAATATTCGTGTTATTTATTGAAATAGAATCGTTTCGATCAAACCATTATAGGGTTTTTTGGGTCGAAGAATTCAAATATAATATTTTTACCAATGATAAAGCCCTATGCCCTATGCAATGTAGTTACAAGAACATAAAATTGAGTGCATTCGTAATGCCACATCCCAAGCTCCGCTCACAAATGTAGTTCCACTACCGACTAGTATAATAAATTTTTCATTTAAACCTAGTAATAGGGGATACACAGCGAAAGGATGCAACAAAACGCCCACAGAAACGTTGTGCTGGCGTGGAATTTGATGCCATGATCTCCCGTCTTTGGATACGCAAGCAGGCTCTCTATCGGCTGAGCTAAACCTGTCCAGCATCACAACAGATATAAAGCTGCTGTTTTATAATATATTTTTCATTTAGGCGTAGCACGAAAGGATATGAAAACGGCCGGCTGAAATATTGGAAAGCTGAAAAGTTGAACTGGTCGCTTCGCGTCTGTAGTTTAAAACTAGATTTACGTATCGAATTTCCGATAATTAAAAAACGTTTACTAGAAGATTCTTAGTTTTGCTATATCTTTTGATCTATCTCATATGTTATTTTCAATTGGTATAACTGCTGGCTAAAAGTATTCGAAGGCGGGGCTATACTATCCGGATATGTAGGGCATTGTGTGTTATTGGAATGCCGCCGCGAATATTTTGTAATACTGTCGCATATTTCGCTTAACCGGAGCGTTATCATAGGGACTGCAAATCACGGTTTTTCGCATTTTTTGCAGCTTTATATCTGCTGTGATGTCGGCCAGGGATAGCTCAGCCTGTAAAGAGCCTGCTTGCTGATCCAAGACCGGAAGGTCATGGGTACGAAAATCACCCCAGCCCAACTTTTCAACAGTTTCTTTCCACACCCCTTCGTTGTCAAGCTCCTATCCCTCGGTATAAATCCAAAATTTCTTACCTAAAAATACAGGAGCAATAAATCGCGATGCACCCATAAAAGCACGCTGAGCTCTAGTTATAGGGAACAAACCATATCCTACGGTAACGAACAAGTGTTTCGATGTCGATGATTATCATTATATAAAGGATTGGCAGGCGACACAATACCCCCACAATATCCAACTCTTGACAAATGTTATTTTGCATTGTTTTCTTGGGGGTAGGGGTTGGATGGTGATTTTTCTTATGTATTCTTATGATTTTTCTTACTCAGGCGGACGTCGCACTAGCTCTTCAGTAACGGCTGAGCGAGCTCTCAGAACCAAAATGACTGTACTCTTCTTTAATACGATATTGGTTTAGCTCACACTTTTACTCCACCGGACTATATTGCACAGTCTAACTTTATTATTGCACAGTCTGACACTTCACTTTTACGATGCACTTCGACCACTACTTTCGGTACTGTCGACAATCCCTATCTAGTGCTTTACTTTCTTAGGTTAAGTTAAAACTACCTATGGCTTAACCTATTCCTTATCCTTAAGTTATCAAATCTATTGTTTAAGGGTTACACTTGAACGATAGTGATTGGAGTTTAACTTTATCTGTTACGTTACAACGTTATGTTTTTAACACAACACACTCCCGGAAGGCGAATGCACCATGCGATTATGTAATTACCTCAACTTAAGCCTTAGATTTACGCTAATAGTGCCATTTGTTTTAAACAGGCCGACACCGGAAGGCTGCCAGACCACGTTATTAAAACTGTACAGTAGCGGTCTACTACTGTGCAGTTGAAGTTTGCTCAATGTATGTCCCCGGACGGATGACAATAATGGTCTTTAGGTATGGTGCTCAAGTCTTTGGTCGTCCGAACCAGTCCCCTTACTCACCCGGTCTACTCAAGAATAATGCTCCAACGCCGACGACACCGGAAGGTTGCCTGACGACACAGTCACACATTTTCGCGTCCCACCTGCACTCTCTCCCGGGTTACCACTCACTCGACACGCCGAAATGTTCAAAGTATTACTAAGCCTAGTAAGTTTCTATTAACTACCGCTCCTATTAAAACTTATGGCCACTTCTATCGATTTTATAGGGGAAACTAGGTAATATTGCTAAGTAAATTAGTAATAGTATTACTTATTTGTACCGCCATTTACTAATCTTCCCTTAAAGTAGGCCTTTCTTATCTCTATTCTAACAGGTCACGTAACAAGCCACGCATTTTTTGCGCTTCTAAAGTATAGGTGCCTTTCCAAAGATACAAACCAAGTAATCGAAGGACCGAGTAGGTATAGGTTCCTTCCAATAATATGCAACAAGTAGAACTGGAACGCAATTCTTTGCGTATCACTACTCTCCAGTATTCCAAATATCGTATAAAGTAATCTGAAAGCAAGACCAATCAAGCCACCGATACGCTTATTCAAGCGGACACGTAATGAATACCACTCTGCTAATGCCGCTTTGATGACGTAAATTAACACAAAAAACATTATAACTAATTACGATTAAAACGAAAAACAATTGAAATAATACATCGGATCGGACTGGAAACCATAATTATGTACGTCTGAACTCCACAAGATCAGGATAAGACTGAAATCAAAAACAAAAACCAAACTTAACTATATACCTAGCTAGTGAGTAAAACGAGTGATTTTAAGCAAGTTAGGAAAAAGAAAGTAAGTTTTAAAATTTTAGAATTTTGTAAAACATTGAAATTGGGGGAAACGTATAGTAAAGGATTTAGTGAAAACAAGAAAAATTGGTATTTTAGCCCCGGAAACACCGGGTAGCCTACGAAATACCCCACAAAAAAGATAAAGGAAAAACTACACGTTTATTTCCTTAGCTTTCTAACTATGTAATTAATAGGACGTACATTCCTGTAAATTACGACTGCTGCATAAAATTTTTAGAAATAGATTTGTGCAACTGTCGGTTGCAACTCAAGTTACCCACCATCCGACCGCCCTTAAAAATTTTAGACAGCTAACGATAGCCAATGGTAGCTGAATGCCAAGAATTTTCTCATTATTATAACATACGAGTTTCCTGCGTTGATTCTAAACTTTGAAGTTATATAAATATGAGGATTTTGCACGGCGTATAATTCAACTTCAAAGGTGCCGAATTCCACGCTATGACAGACTACCTGTACTATGCTGTTGGGCGACAACCGGCTCTGAAGGCTTTTAATGTCGTTTAAAATCAAATCATGAAGCGCTCTTACTTTTTAGGTGAGCATAAAAGCGAGTCTAAACATCTTAGAGAAGCGCATATACTATTGCAGTATGCACACAATCGAGCAATAATCAAAATTTTAAATAACCCGTTTCCCATGCACTAATATAGTACTGTCAAACTGGGAGCGAGCTAACTGCGAAAGGACCAGTCTGTCGGAGGAGGGTGGACGTTTCAAGGGTTTATAAATTTTACAAATTTTTCGGACTAAAAATTTTTTGGTGTTTTTTGCAAGTTTTCCGTAGTTTTTACCAAACTTTTGTCAATTTTGCTTAATTGCGTGTCTATTTTTCCGAAATTTTCCATATGCCTTCGGTGCGCGGTCTTTGTATATTGGTTGCTTGCAATTGTATAAATGCATCCGAGTATTTCTGTAGTCTAATTTTAATTTTCATGCTATAAGGCAGTAAAGAAGCACTCCAAGGCTGGCCGGAACACAGCCCATAAAAATGTTAATCAACGACTTTTCCGGCCGCTGCCCAACACTATTGCATAGGAAACAAAACACAAAACAGTCAGCAATTAGCGCAAAAAGCTAAAATTTCATATTATAACAAATAATAGATATGGAACGGAGTAGTTTAGCATTAAGCTGAGTTCGGTTGAAAGGAAAAGATTGTTTACATCGATCGATCTAGAGGTTAACAGAAGCTACTCTATGTGACGTGATACCCTCATAACAGGCCGTGGTGTAATCACCTGCGTCCCCTCGTGTTGTAGGTGTGCGGAAAATTTTAGCTGATTTAGGAAAAATTGCCAAAAATAAAGGTGAAAATTGGCAAAAACATGTGGTAAGATTGTGTCTCCGGTGGTGCAGGTCGTCAACTTGTTTGAGGACCGCCACCCGGGCCTCTACCCTTGAAATGAGCTCCCTCAACCGACACCGGCTTTCTTCTGGAGACTTCAAAGGTTAGCGTTTCTATACAATTTCCTGTATTTTAATATGTATTAAAAAAGCGTCAATACGTGATTAAAATCTCTCTGTAATACACACGGGAAATCATAATTAGTCTGCCTGATATGCCGCAGTGCCCCGTACACTTTTAAAGTACTAATAGTCAAAGAAATGTTCTATCAACAGTCAAGTTCATATAAATTCGAATTTATGTTTAAAGGGATGCGCAAAATATTTGACCAAATATAAATTTACACAAGCCCGAGGTCAAGGCTCATCACGATTGCCGACTATGCATGTAAGGAATAGGTTCGTCACATGTATTTGTCCAAGAATAAAATCTTAACATTTGTGAAAGGGCTCAGTTTAGTGTAAATGACATATGTTGTCTCCAATTCAGACCTGATCTTTCGCTATTGGAGTTAGACAACTGTAGCGTAGTTTGCAGTATAGGGACAGGAATAACCTAGGCATTGGGTTGTTTGAATAATTGTTGAAGCCACAAACAACTCACGCATCATTTGTGATAAAACAGTACTAATTTAGCATAAATATAGTTCATCTTATGCTAAAAACCATAGCGTAAAACCAGAAAAAAGAATAACACACCATGCCGCGACATGCAATGTGGAGGAGGAGTTGCAGTGAGTCGCGATTGTCTCACCGGCTAACGCCGTATGTGCTTAGATCGAAACATATTAAGTTGCTATATTTAATTAAAAGTTTTTAATATCAATACATAATTATTCTACTAAAGCCATTACTCAATTTAGTCTGAGGGCCCAACTTGAATCGTTTCTTCAAAACAGCTCTGTGCACGAATCAAGACACAGCAACCGCCAACTTGAGTTTTCCTCAGGCTTAAAGATGAATCATATAAAAGTCAGCTTAGGCTAAGATTCCGGCGTAGTTTTAACATAGCGCGCAAAGACGGCTAAAGCTGCTTATTGATTATTCCCAAGGCAAAGGTGTGACGAGGACGCATATACATATATGAAGCTGGTTAATGTTATGTCAAGGTTATTACTCAGCTAGTTATTATTTGGCGTTTATAATGTAATGTTAGTGTCAGCGGTCCACTAGGCTTAAGTCGTTAAAATTTGGGGTTTTTCACAATTTTGTTTATTAATCGGTCCCCAAAACTTATCTTAAAAATTTACTTTTTTAAATTTTGTTTCCTAACTTAGTTTATACCTAATTTACATAAGTTGACTTAATTAGTCTTATTAGCTAACTCAAACTTAATTTTGTTTTTCAGTTTATAGTCAGTCTTGGTCTGGAGTCGCGGAAGTAGCACAGAAACAGAATTGTACTGCTGTTGATTTTATTTAGTTGTTTTATATATTATCTCCAAGTGGTTACCTAGCTAATAGGTCGCTGTACGTGTACGTCAGCTTTTAACTGGAATCGAGTTTCTTGTTATTTGTATAATTTATAAAAAATGACACGAGAGTGCTATAGTGTAATTATAAAGGACGTGCTAGCTTCCTGGTTTATGGATGGCGCAAAGAATTGCGAATTTTTACGTGCCTACTAACATTTTGGCGGTCTGCTTTATTAAGAAGGAGCTTATACTCGGACCTTCTATCGAGTAACTAATATTTTAGGAAACGCCTATACTCTGGTTTCCGCTTCGTGACTTATCGATTGCTATATTAATATTGGAGCGCAAAGAATGCGCGGAACTATGACTATCGTTTAGCGGATAAGGATTACTAAGGGCCAGGGAATAACCGGAACCAAAACTTACCGGAACCAGCAACCGGAACCGTCCATTTAAACCGGATCCGGAACCGGAACCGGAACCTGGTCTTCGAAATTTATATATAGTAAAACAGATGATGGAAGAAATGAAGGTATAGTGGATTTAAAATGCATTAAAAATAACTTTTGCATTAAACTTGATGTATTGCGACGGTATTATTGCCTTTATGAAACTTTAAAGAGACTGAGGAAGCTAATAATGTTTATTTTTCGATCAAATATATCGGTTTTTGGACATTCAGAACAAAAATGTCTTCCACTATACACCATTGCATGTACTGCGTCAAATCGAATATGCTTACAAAGCTTCCACTTTCGCTGTGTCTCCAGTCGCCTCCCTTTACTACACATACGTTTGTTGTATGTTCTTCTGTAGGAAACTTAAAATTATTGGTTTATATGATTCTAAGAGAAAATAATAGATAGAAGGTAATTTTCTGATCAGTGGTCAGAGACACTGTTTAGGCCAGCGTTGAACAAACAGTACCCGTCAGTTAGATCATAATGATGATAACTTTCTAATCAGAATGCTATAAATGAGACATACTGTGATGCTGCTCGCACAGTTTCAATAAATACAGTTCATTGCCAAGAAAGCAGTTTCTAGCTGCGTTGCAGATAACGTTAGTTTACTTCACTTTAGACTGATTTACCAAGTTAACAAGCGCACTGGCGGCTGCTTGACGCAATCTATGTTAGCCAAGCATACCTTAAGTACTTCTGCGTAAGCCATGCTCTGTTACCGAGTTGGACCGGTTTAAAGCAAACGTATCCCACAGACTTCTGGATGTGTAAAATAGCTGCTACAAGGATCGACCTGGCTTTGATTTTAAAAACTCCTGCAGGTTTTTATGAAAAATTCCTGCTCTAATTATGTGCCTTACTTACGTTTTACACGGCAAATTGGTTAGTTAATCTTTTCTTTTGCTTGGTCGTATTGGAGCTTGATCATTGTATAATATATATTACATATGTTTGGATTGCAGGATAAAGCAAAAAACGTGGAAAATTTCAAAAAAAAATTTTAAATCGGAATTCCGGTTCCGGTATGGTTTTTGCCCTTTGCCGGAACCGGAACCGGAACACGATTTTCGCCGGAACCGGAATTCCGGTTACTCCCTGCTAAGGGCGTATAAGCCAGGCACCGAGCAGCCACAACACAAATAGGTATCTGTAATCGTTATTAGTTTAATTAATAATAATATTCTTCCTTATAAAATCGAAGTAGAAAGTGGCAATAAGACTCAATAGGAGCGATAATGTAGTAGAAACGTATTAGGTTTAGTAATACTTCAAAAATTTCGGCCCCTTTGTGACGAGTGAATGGTAATCAGGGTGTGAGTGCGCATGATTACACGAGGACATACATTGAGCAAACTTCAACTGCATAGTAGTAGACCGCTACTGTACAGTTTTGATAACGTGGTCTGGCAGCCTTCTGATGTCCGCCTGTTTAAAATAACTTGCACTATTTGCGTAAATCTAAGGGTTAGGTTGAGGTAATTACATAATCGCATGGTGCACTCGCCTTCCGGGAGTGTGTTGTGTTAAAAACATAACGTTGTAACGTAACAGATGAAATAAACCCTAATCAACATCGTTCAAGCGTAACCCTTAAACAATAGCTTTGGAAACTTAGGGGTAAGGAATAGTTCAAGTGTTCGGTAGCTTTAACTTACTCAAGAACTAAAGTACTAGATAGGGAGTGTCTAGAGCACCGAAATCAGTGGCCGAAGTACATAACGAAAGTGAAGCGTCAGACTGTGTAAGAAAACCGATGGCGTATAAACGTGAGCTGAAAGCAATTCAGTACTAAAGAAAAGTACTGACATTTTGGTAACGAGCGCTTAACGATATCGAAAAATTAGTGTGAAGTCTGTGTGAGCTAAAATACTATACGAAAGAACGGTACCGAGGTTTTAAACCGAGCACTGAGGAGAGTACGTATCCGGTTACGGTCATCAAAATCAGTGCCAAAAGCGATAGGCGGTGTATCAGTGCCTAATATTTTATCGTTCACAATAAACGTTTTATTTCCGTGTCTGTTGACCGATCTGAAACTCGAGCAATAGAGCCGAGCAAGGGTCACGCAGCAGCGCAAAATATAAGGCATTAATATCGCTCACCAAATAAAGACGCGCGCCATAATCAGCGTCCCACCGGCATTCTACTGGCCACACCTCGAACCACACTATCTCTCGGTGACTAATCCCGTCCCCTTTTTAATTCCGATAGCCGACACAAGGAAAAATCCCCATTCAACGCCTACCCCCAAGAAAACAACGCAAAATAACATTTGTCAACATAACCAACACAAAATAGCAAGGGGCTGAGCAGGCTGCTGTCGTTAGTTTAGTAAGGTACCAAAGGGTTCCCGGGCAAAAATCCTAATTTTTCTATTTTTTCACTAAATAGTTTATTATACGGCTCCCTCAAATTTTGGTTTCTTTAAATTTTTAAAACTTCTTTTTCTGTCTTAATTTGCATATTTTCATTAATTTCGTTTATTAGCTATGCCAAATTTAGTTTTGATTTTATTGTACAAATGAGTTGCATTAATTTCGTTTATTAGCTATGCCAAATTTATTTTTGATTTTATTGTACAAATGAGTTGGATCTTTGATTTCGTGGAGTTTGGCGACATCGAAAAAGCGTTTTACAGCCACATGTTAATTATATACTTATGAGTTTTATGCTTTCGGCTTACCTAGCTAATTTTAATCGGTTTTAATTTATCGTCTCGGCGGGTATGTGGATTTGACGTCAGCTATCTTGTACTTACGTTAGCGGATTGATTCGGCAGTGTTGTTCCCGATTGTTTTGTGTCATTTTACAGTGATTTATTGTATAATGAGTACTGAACAGGTTTTTTTGAGCATTTTACTGAGCATTTGCTCAACTTTTCTTAGAAATGCTCAAGGTTTCTTAGAAATGCTCAACCTTTTGCTCAATGTCAGTTAACCCTAAGAATATACATCGTCTACTCTCTGTCACCACTTAAATTTTCTTGTTTATTCAATGCCCAAAATTTCGGGATTATATTTGAAAAAATTGTTCTCAGCTCTATTTTTATTTGAAAGTTTGAAACTAAAATAACATTTTCAAAAATTTTCTTTTTACATAGCAAGGTAACATCAATGCGATAGTAAACCGATAGTTGCTGAAACATTTAATAATTTAAAAGCATGCAGTTTTGGGGTTGTTCCAAAATGCTCAATATCTCTTAGAAATGCTCAACTTTCCTGAGAAATGCTCAACTTTTTGCTCAGGGTCAGATTTGAAAAAAACGCTGGTACTGACACGCAAAGAATTGCGGGTACAAGTTGCATATTGTCTACAGAAGGAGCTAATACTCGGCCCTTCTATTAGTAACGAACATAAAGGAAACGCCGGGTTTCCGATTTCACTGATCTTGCGTAATAGTTTGCTGTCATCTGTTGCGCAAAGAACGCACTGTTTTCCTGTTGACTTTTACGGATCAGAGTTAAAAAGCGTTTAGAGTGAAAGAACTATGGTGGACAGCACAAATAGTAACTTTAAACCCGCATTATTTTAACTAGTATATAATACTATTTTTCCCAAGAAAAATTGTGAACAGTGGCAGTAAGACTTACTAGGGGCGATAGGTTAATAGTAAGACACTAGACTTAGTGATACCTTACAAAAGTCCTGTGTTGAGTGAGAAATATTCCAGAGCGAGAGTGAAGGTGGGTTCCGAATGAATTAGTAGTACCACTTGTGCCTGTGGCAACCGTCCGGACCCTAGCATCAAGTAGTGCTATTCTTGAGGAGAGCGGGTGAGGAATCGACTACCTTCTCGAGCCACCGTAGACCCCATTCGTGATTGTTTCTGGACCGGTGTCCATCGGGCAGGAACCTCCCTATACGATTCCCCGTCCGGTAGGACGTATAGATTGAGAAACTTCAACTGCACAGTAGTCGATCATTACCGTACAGTTTTAATAACTTTAACATAACTGGCACTGTTAGTGTAAATCTACGGCCTAGGTTAAGGTACTCATATAATGGCATAGTGGCTACCGTCGGTGTCATTGTGTCAACCGCAAGGGCTTTAATAAAGTAACAAATAACTTATATTCTAATCACTATCGCTCAAGCATAACCGTTAAGCAATAGTTGTGATAACTTAGGGTTAAGGAATAGTCCATTACTTGTTAGCTTTAAATAACCTAAGGACCAAAGTACTAGATAGAGTTTGTCAAGATTATCGAAACCAGTGGCGGAAGTGGGTGAAGAACACGAGTCAGACTGTGCATTAGAGGAAGTCAGACTGTGCAATAAAGTCCGGTGAAGCATTAGCGTGAGCTGAAAATATTCTGGTACTAAGGAAAGTACGATCATTTTGGTTACTGAAAATCAGTGTGAAGTCTGCGTGAGCTAAAATACCGTACGAAAGAACAGTGCCGAGGGTTTTTCAAAACGAGCATCGAGAATAGTGCGGTATTTTAATACGGTTATCGAACTAGTGCCGCAAGTGGTCCACGGGCGTAATAACGGTATTCTAATATTTTATCGTGCGTTGCAATAAAACTTATACATATATCCGTCAGGGAGTAACCGGAATTCCGGTTCCGGTTCCGGCGAAAATCGTGTTCCGGTTGCGGTTCCAGCAAAGGGCAAAAACCATACCGGAACCGGAATTCCGGTTTAAAAATTTTGTTTGAAATTTTCCACGTATTTTTCTTCATCCTGTAATCCAAACATATGTAATATATATTATACAATGATCAAGCTATACAACCAAGCAAAAGAAAATATTAACTAACCAATTTGCCGTGTGAAACGTAAGTAAGGCACATAATTAGAGCAGGAATTTTTCATAAAAACCTGCAGGAGTTTTTAAAATCAAAGCCAGGTCGATCCTTGTAGCAGCTATTTTACACATCCAGAAGTCTGTGGGATACGTTTGCTTTAAACCGGTCCAACTCGGTAACAGAGCATGGCTTACGCAGAAGTACTTAAGGTATGCTTGGCTAACATAGATTGCGTCAAGCAGCCGCCAGTGCGCTTGTTAACTTGGTAAATCAGTCTAAAGTGAAGTAAACTAACGTTATCTGCAACGCAGCTAGAAACTGCTTTCTTGCCAATAAACTGTATTTATTGAAACTGTGCGAGCAGCATCACAGTATGTCTCATCTATAGCATTCTGATTAGAAAGTTATCATCATGATCTAACTGACGGGCACTGTTTGTCCAACGCTAGCCTAAACAGTGTCTCTGACCACTGATCAGAAAATTACCTTCTATCTATTATTTTCTCCTAGAATCATATAAACCAATAATTCTAAGTTTCCTACAGAAGAACATGTAACAAATGTATGTGTAGTAAAGGGAGGCGACTGGAGACAGAGCGAAAGTATGTATTCTACGCTCCAAGCTTTGTAAGCACATTCGATTTGACGCAGTACACGGAATGGTGTATAGTGGAAGATATTTTTTGCTCTGAATGTCCAAAAACTGACATATTTGATCGATAAATAAACATTATTAGCTTCCTCAGTCTCTTTAAAGTTTCAGTAAGGCAATAATATCATCGCAATACATTAAGTTTAATGTAAAAGTTATTTTTAATGTATTTTAAATCCACTATACCTTCATTTCTTCCATCATCTGTTTTACTATATATAAATTTCGAAGACCAGGTTCCGGATCCGGTTTAAATGGACGGTTCCAGTTGCTGGTTCCGGTTCCGGTAAATTTCGGTTCCGGTTATTCCCTGATATCCGTGTCTGTTGACCGTATATCTGGAACTCGAGCAATAGTGCTGAGCAAGGATCACAAAATCGCAAAATATAGGGCACTAGTAACGCTCAAGAAAGAAAGATGCGCGCCATATCAAGCGTCCTATCGGCATTCTACTGGCCACAGCTCGGACCACACAGTCCTTCGGTGACGAACCCCGCCCCTTTTTAAATACCGATAGCCGAGAATAAGTAAAAATCCCCTACCAACCGTTACCCATAAGAAAACAAAACAATATAACAGTTACCATGGGGGTTCCCGGTCCAAACTCGTTCCAAATCCCCAAATCTAAAATCGTAAAATCTCCGAGTTGGTCACCAAATATTCTATTATATCCCTCCCTTCGTCCTGGGTTTTCTTGTTTCCCTGTTTTCGAGCATTTTTGTTTCAATTAATGCTAATTTGTTTTTATCATCTAACTAGCGCTAGCCTTTGTTCTTCGTTTTCAATCAGTCTGGAGTTTTGTTCTCGAACGATTTGGTGACAAAATCTAAGCCTCACCGCCTACGCATAGGAAGTGATTTACTCTAATCGTGTAACAAGGCTTAACTTAACGTAATCACCAAATATTCTATTATATCCCTCCCTTCGTCCTGGGTTTTCTTGTTTCCCTGTTTTCGAGCTTTTTTGTTTCAATTAATGCTAATTTGTTTTTATCATCTAACTAGCGCTAGCCTTTGTTCTTCGTTTTCAATCAGTCTGGAGTTTTGTTCTCGAACGATTTGGTGACAAAATCTAAGCCTCACCGCCTACGCATAGGAAGTGATTTACTCTAATCGTGTAACAAGGCTTAACCAACCACAGGTTCCAGATCTGTACGAATTTATCAGCAGGAGATTATAGACTTTAATTTTGTGAAATTGGTGGTTTATTTGTTCACGGTTACCTAGCTACTTATTGATATGCTCTTGAATCATATGTTCGGTTATGACTTATATGCTTATTGAATATGAACGTTTTATTTGGTTTTGTGTTTGAATCGGTGGATGATACGAGGCAGCGAGTTAACAACTGGGAAGGATCACTTGGAATTAGTGGACTACTGGAAAAAACTTGGCATATTTTGGTGTGGAATCTAAAAACAGTTAACGTTGAGCTGTGGGTACACAGAAAAACCTGGTGTGCTTTGGTCTATTTAGTGCAAAAATTAACGTTGAGTTGCGAGTATTCTTCACATCTAGGTACTTATTACTTTAATAAATTAGGTACCTTATTCGTATTATTGCTCCCGAATAAAACCTGAGCTAGCACGTGCGTTAACTAACCATAACCGTACTCGAAATAACACGCGCCTAGCTGATCCGGGAACGTTAACATAAGGACACTAATTAGCCTAATTATAAGGAAAAGGATAAGGTAATCAAATAAACATACT
>JASANE010020599.1:0-11542 GCA_030248225.1 Trileptium ribeirensis | reverse complement strand
TGTCATTATTACTTCGTTCAGTTACGTATGCTTAAAATGAGAGTTTTTAAATGTATGAGTCTTTTTTCTCACAAGATTTACCATAGTAATTCCCCTATATGAGTTTGTTCGTCATAGATTTCTGAGTGCATATTGTAAAATATCAACTTCTGTATCAAATTGGAACGATATATATATATTCACCTTATCATCCCAACATTCTTAGATATTAGCCGGCGTAATGTATATCAGGCGGAGCATGATGAACTTATACTATGGTTTGAGCTGTGATAACATTGTATATCATTTGCTGTCATGCGGATGATAGAACTTATTGTTTGGATGTATCTAGGGTATATCATCAGCCTTGGCGGGTAATGTAGACCCACACTTCTGTGGTGGGGGACCTCGATGATGCTATCGAGGTGGTCATTTATACCATTTCCTTTTCAATGGGTCTGAACATGTTGTACATTGCGTAGTGTTTGCGATAAGAAGGTTTGGCGTGTATTGTACGTTTGAACCTGTGCTATAGCTTTGCGATGTTCACTACAGAACAGAAGAAGTGATTTCTTGTTGTCGAACGCTCAGAGTTCGCAGCCGAACAGTCCAGGTTCAATTCACCATTTCACCGTTTCACGTTTGTACAGAAGTACCTCTAGCAAGAAATTGTTAAACACAAATTATTTTAAGGAAACACTAGAACGAAGCGTAAGAGTATGAAACACTCACCTAGGCAATACTGCTATTTTGGGAATATCCTCTCTTAAGCAAATCAGCTAGAAATTGATGCGAATGAAGGATTTGATGTATTTTAGACGTCAAAATATAAACTAATTTAAAAAAAAATTTTTTTCCGCAATGTGTAAAAGACAATCGTAGTTATTTGGCATTTTCAAACGTGACATACGTATCAAATTCGATGTAGAATCTAAATTAACTTCAAAAACATTTTAGCCCCATCAACTTTTCTTCTTTAAAACTTTTCTTCTGTAATGTCCAAAATTTCTAATCGTAGTTAATTGGCGTTTTCGAACTTGACATACGTATCAAATTCGATGTGAAAGCTAAATTACCTTCAATTACATCGTAGCCCCATCAACTTTTCTTCTTTAAAACTTTTCTTCTGTAATATCCAAAATTTCTAATCGTAGTTAATTGGCGTTTTCGAACTTGACATACGTATCAAATTCGATGTGAAAGCTAAGTTAGCTTCAATTACATCGTAGCCTCATCAACAACATCTTGTTCGCTAATGTCAGTTACTGAACAGACTTTGAAATTTATTTAGAAACAGATTATATCTGTTAGAATGTGACTGTCTTGATCAACATTTAACTCCTGTGAGTTTCAAAAGTTATGTATATGATCAGCTTATGGTATCGTATAATGTCTTACAATATATATTATCGCATGATATCGATTGGTGTTACACAAGAATTAAATTGCAATCGTTAGTTTCCAGCTATCGTTAAGCTTTTAGTGCACTAAATTTTAGGAAAATATTAAATTTTTATACCAAATCTACAGCTGTATAAAAATGAAGTATAGCCCATTATGCTATTTGGCTGCAAAGATGTGGTCACTTACATTTTTACTATTTTAGCTATGTCCGAGCCGAAGTTTGCGACGTCAACAGTCCAAACTAATTTAAACTCGTTTCCGCTTTATAATCTTGTGGCGACTAGTGTAATGGTAGTTTATTACACAGCTAGGTATGACGATTCTGTTAATTGTTTTGCTTCATGTTTTTCGTTTCCTGTTTCTCCTTTTTAATTTTTAAAGTCCAAAATTTTTTACGGTGGTTGGAAATTCGCCAACATGGGCGCTTAGTATTATTTGCGCCTATATCAAAAATTTGCTAAAGAAATTTGAGAAACCTAATAAAGATTTTTAATATCAATGCTTTCTATAGTAACACAAATTGCGAATGTGATGCATCATTTACAATAAGATGCCTGCGCCAGGGCCAAATTATATCACGTATCCAACCCAAATAGTTCGGGTAAACTATAGGTTAGCTGGACTACTATGGTACATTTTGATACCTTAGCTAGGCTTAATGTGAGAAACAGGGAGTATAGCTAGAATCTGCGTGACAAACGGAGCATCCGGCTTAATTTATTTAGTACTGTGCTTAGTGTAATAGCATTTTGTTGTAAAGCATTTTCGCAATAATTCTAAGTTATACATGTTTTTAATATGTACAATTAACGTTGTAAGCAGTATGCTGCCTTGGGGCATTATTTAGATATGGATAACGAAACGTAATGTTCGCGGACAAAATAGTCTATGACTTACGTTATAGGGCTCAGCCGAATGCCTCATGACAAGGACTCGACTATTAATATTTTAAATAGGCTAGCTAGGCTATGCGTTTGTCATCGACTGTCGAGCCGGACCATGACATAGTAGCTAGTCCATTTAAACGCGTGGAATAATTAGGACCATACGCACGCATCTTTTTGTAAATGATTCATAATACGCTGGAGCAATTATGTGTGATCTTAATAATATAATAATATAATACAATGAGTTATCCTTTTTTATAAACCTGTGGGTTTGGTACAGAAATCGCATAAAATTACGCGCTAAAGACAAAACTGTAAGTTGGGAATAGGTATATCCTAAGAAGCTCGAATGTAGAAATGTAAGCTTCGATTGAAATTTACCAAGTAGAGGTGTTTATGTTTTATTTTTCTTAAGAGAAAATTGTCACAGACGTGTTATCAATATTCTGTTAGCTAATAAAGGCATGTGATCTCTCTCTCTTGAAAATATTCTGCCCTCTAAAATAATAAACAGGCCTGCGAATAATCTACATAGTTTGAAGTCACCGTTACAACAGTTTTAGATTTGCGTAATGTCAGGAAGATAAAATCAATCTTCACCAAGTAACGAAATCATAGCTACCGTCCCACGAGTAAAGCATACTGAAAATTCTATAGCTTATAGGTCTTACACCGTAACGCTAAATACTTTATGTGTTATAGAACGAAAATAAGTGTGGTTCTTACTACTGGATTCATCCTAAACTAAGAATAGACATTAACTCGACAAAATGCAGGTTTCAACACTGTATTTTCTGCTCTCAAGGATGAATCTGCCTTCATGTTACCATGTATGGTGTACACCATCAAGTGTACAAAAATCAGGAATCAAAATGTCGATTTTCATACTTAATGTGATCTTATTTGGCTTGTCTATGAAAGTAATATCGCTGATATATACGCTCGTACGAGGAAAGACATCCGGGAAAATTTACAGTTTAGTGTCAATTCTAAAGCAAAATTTGCTCTGTCATTTCGGTTGTAGCCAGAAATAGTGTCCAGAAATGTATATTGTATACCATTCGAACCGCATTGATAACTTGTTTGGCTTGTCTATGAAAATGATATCGCTGAGATATACGCTCGCACAAGGAAAGAAACCCGGGAAAATTTACAGTTTAGTGTCAATTCTAAAGCAAAATTTGTTCTGTCATTTCGGCTGTAGCCACAAATGTATATTGTATACCATTCGAACCGCATCGATAACTTGGTCGAATATTATCAGTATCAACTCAATCCGTACTTGGAATAAGAAGCAATGCCCATTTAAGTGAAATCAAAACCTTACCCAGGCTTTCGGCCTTTAAATCAGCTACTTTACTTTCAGTCTGGTTAATATATGTTCGAATAAAACTAGTAAACGTAATAAATTACAAAAAGTGAGCGGAGGAATATGCAAAGTATTTTATATCTTATACATGTATTTCAACTAAATATTTAATCAGTTTATGCTAAGCATCATGTTTTATAGATTTGATGTCAAATGCACCATACAAAGAAGTAGCTAAAAATTAGCGATCTAAATTATTAATATCAACTAATTACCTAATTAATTAATTAATAGCACATATGATAAAATCATAGAGCTCTAAAAGCCACATATTCATCATGACATCAAAAGCCCCCGAGCGCAAAAAATCAGCAATTTTTAGGTGATTTAAAAAGTTGCATAAAATTAACATATTCGCTAATTAATAGCTTAACTAATTAGCATATACAGCCAAGTTTATGTAAGAGTTTCACAAATGTCATATTCGCGATCAGCTATATAGAAACCCCCCGTGTGCAATATTTTTCATTTCTGAGCACTTTGAAAATTTGGAAAAATTAGTTAATTAACAATTAATTAGTAACTAGCTTATTAATTAACTAATTAGCATGATTTTAACTTCCTCGAATAGTAATAAAAACCAGATTCATAATCATCACGGCGAGATGTAGTATGCGCAGCAAAATAATAGCTTTACACTTATAAAATGTTCACGAATCATTCATTACCTAATTAAAGTTTAAACGTACAATCTTCCTTCAGAGCATTGCCATAATTTGCGTACTGACTATTGTTTGATTGAAGCTACCTTTAGCAGTCTTTTACTGCGGTTAGTTTAATACTTATATAAATAAGGGGCATTTTTACATATGAGATTTTAATGAGTGTTGATAGGTGTAAAGGATTTAATGCAATAGTAAGAAAACTGTAAGAATGCTATCAGATATTAGACCGTACAATTAGTAAGATATTTAATGTCACTCGTCAGTTTAGTTGACTGAATACATCGGGAATAAAGCATTGTTTGGGTTGAATGGACAGCACTTAACGTATTTTTGGGTTCATACAAATTGCAGGTGATAGAACAGTAGTGAATGCTATTACGGCTTACAATTATAAACCGAGGCAAGTTCTGTGGGCGGAACAACTATATTATTATTCTCCGTTGCCTAGACACAAAATTTAAATTTCGTGAAAAGCAGAGCCTTAGATACCTTAACGTTGTAGCTTTACTGGTTTTATGATCAATGATGAATATATATTTATGGCTGGATATTAGTAAGTGAGGCCAGAAACGTTAGCAAATTTCGGCATAATCAGAAGGAACAAAAATTAAATATCAACCCTCGGATAAAAGATATGAGTGTCTCGTTGAAAGACCTGATGTTTTAGTGAAATATTAAGCTAAATTCGAGGTATAATTTGGATACAGGTCATGTAGAGTAAAAGACTAAATCCAGAATAACAGATAAAGTCTGGTCATATCTTATGATATCTCGAAAAATTATCATTTCACCCTTTATTTTTTGAGTTTTCAATTATGTTTTGCTGAAATATTAAGCTAAATTTGAGATAAAATTGGGATACAGGTCATGTAGAGAAAAAAGACTAAATCCAGAATAACAGATAAAGTCTGGTCATATCTTATGATATCTCGAAGAATTATCATTTCACCCTTTATTTTTTGAGTTTTCAATTTCAAATTAAAAATTTTCGAATTTTTTTAACAAATATACAAAATGAGAAATTTAAGCTGATAACGAATTATAGGTTTCAACGAACAAAAATATCATATTACCTAACAGAAATTATACAAAAAGGATGGCTTATTATTTTGAGTCAAAGTATAAATTTGAGTTTAGGCAGAGCGCAATTGAATTATGCTCTGTCGACTTAAAGCCCACTGTGTGAAACCCTTACCGAACTTGCTTTGTTGAGTAACGATTATCGCCAAATATTACCTAACAGAAACTAGACAAAACGATGGCTTATCATTTTGAGTCAACGTATAAATTTGAGTTTAGGCAGAGCGCAATTGAATTATGCTCTGTCGACTTAAAGCCCACTGTGTGAAACCCTTACCGAACTTGCTTTGTTGAGTAACGATTATCGCCAAATATTACCTAACAGAAACTAGACAAAACGATGGCTTATCATTTTGAGTCAACGTATAAATTTGAGTTTAGGCGGAGCGCAGTTGAATTATGCTCTGTCAACTTAAAGCCCACTGTGTGAAACCCTAACCAAACTTGCTTTGTTGAGTAACGATTATCGCCAAATATTACCTAACAGAAACTAGACAAAACGATGGCTTATCATTTTGAGTCAACGTATAAATTTGGGTTTAGGAGGAGCACACTTGAATTTTTCTCTGTCAACTTTAAAGCCCACTGTGTGAAACCCTAACCGAACTTGCATTGTTGAGTAACGATTATCGCCAAATATTTGCACTAGCTATATGGTAAATCTATTGAAACAGAAATGATCAGCGCATGAAGTGGCGAAATCACAATTGCAATTTGGTACGGTGAAGCCAAACTAAACTTGTTACATATTTCTAAATGTACCACGTGGCCTATTTTTGTACTGAAACATTTTTAGGCCATTTTACGTTATATAACATACAAATTCCAACCAAAATGTGACGCGAAATATAAGTAAACTGTGGAACAGATTTATGAAATTTTAGGAATTTTTGAGAATGGATCCAAATTCCGTTCAAGGGATAATACATATATTTTGTTATATGTTCCAAAAGGAGAAGCGACGGCTCATTTTATATGTGGCTTATATACGTTTGTTAATCTAAACTATTAGCTTTGTTAATATATATTAAATTTGTCATATGGATGGCACTAAATGTATAGAAGGAACTTATTAAAGTGTAATTAATACTCCTACACTAGTAACTAGCAAGCGAGGGTTAAACGGATCGAGCGGACTATCATTTTTAAGTTATTTTGTTTAATCACCTGTAACAGGCTGTGTTTGATAAATATACCCTCCTAAAACCTCGTCGACCTTAAAGCCACCGAAAACAACTGACAATGCATCAAATATTTGTGCTGGTCTCTAGATAACCAACCCATCCTATTCAGCCTACCGGAAGACATGTACGCTATAAACCAAACAGCTGAAGACTGGCTATATTCAGGAAATCGAGTCAATTGAAGCTAAGCTCATTGAAAAGCCCACTAAAAGCCTTGCTATGTACACGCTGGACTCTAGATAACCAAATCATTGCATTCAACATACGGAAAACCTCTATATAGACTATTTTTAATGCCATGTACTAAAATACTGAATCAAAACGTCTGAAAAGCTATGAGATGGTCGTGCTGGACTCTATATAACGAAACACTAGTATTCAGCCTACCAGAAAACCTATATAGAAAATTCTTGATGACCTTAACGTAATAGGTAACCAAACACGGGAATAGAGAATATGCTCTGAAAATCGGTTCAATGACCCTACACCCATTAAAACCCCATGAAAAGTCATGAAATATGCACCGTGGACACTAAATAAATATCATTGTATTTAGACTTAAGAAATACAAATATACATAGAACATTCTTGATGCAGTGCACGCAATACACAATCAGACAAATCAAAACGCACTGCATTTTTGAAATACGAGATATGGGCTGTGAAAGACTGGTACGTGTATTGCCAGATTTGGCAAAGAACCCTTACGAAGAACCTATTCAAAACTTTTTGCTGAATGAAAACATGTATATAAAATTGCAGTCAATATTATTGTTATGTTATTAATAGTTGTAAATTTGAACACAAGGGCAAATTGAAATGGTTTCAAAGGGTAACCAAATGATTTAGTAGAGCTGAAGGAACGATAAGAATCAGTGACAAAAAGTACGAACAAACAAATCAAATTTACGATTTTGTACACACAGATTCTGTGTTTTATTTTGCAGTTAATTGTAATAGTTTGATTCGTGTATATATTTATTAGTGCGTGAAACTGAGTTTCTCTGCGCGAGTATTTAGTTACCAGTCGTTCAATGTTTATTGTTAGTCTGCAATAGTGTTTTCTTTTAAGTGTTCCAGCAATTATTATCTACTCTAAACTGATAAAGAATCTGATAAGAATATTTATTGCTCGCAATATCAAATACCATATCACTGTCGTCAATTACATAATAATGGGAAAATGTTGAGTCGAAACTGGTTCAGTTTCTTTACTGTATTACTAAGTAAGATTGCTAACAGTTCTAAATTAATTGTAACATTTTCTTTAAATAAAATAGTTTATTTCTGCACGATGTCAACTACAATTATGATGACGTAAGATATGTTCCAAAAATTTGTTTAATACTTTGCAGTGGATTTTGTAAATATATTTCTACTTCGGTGTTTTCACCAGGAGTACAATGCACATATAATTTTACATCGTCAACAAAAATCCTGCAATGCACGTTTAACAATTTAGTTATATTTTCACTAATATGCAACAGAAAGAAAGTGGCACCAAGACACTATACCCTCGGAAACGCCTGGTCTGGTATTATGGAATTGTGAAAAGTCGTTGTTAACTTTTACACAAAATTTTGGGTTAGTTAGAAAAAAGATTCGATCCAGTTGTTAAGGTGGCAGGAAATGGCGAAACATGAGAAGTTATTTTATTAATTTTTTTATGAGATTCTGTATCGAACACATTTGCAAAACGAACGTATAAACTATCTACATAGTTTCCGGCGGCTGCAGAAGTACTCCAGTCATTTACACATTCTAATTGAGTTATACATGGAGCGCTTTGCCAAAAACTATGCTAGTTATGCATCATTTGCTATAAGTTCACCCGAACTAGTTGAGTTGGACGCGTGACATAATTTGGCCCTGGTGCACGTATCTTATCGTAAATGATGCATTAGTTGATATAAGCTTGAGTACTACGATAAACTTCATTTGTTGCTGATTAATGATCGATTCCATTAATTTGCAATAATTGTGTAGCAATGACGCCGCTCGGTAGTTGAGAGTGTCTGTAGGTGATCATTCTAGTTATGCATCATGGCACACTATTAATACCGTTTCTGGAAAAACATTCGTTATGTCCGTATTTGAAAATTTTACTTATTCCTATCTGCCAATAAAAATGATCGTGCTTCGTTATCAGTCATAAGCTCGCATTCACTAGTTTTCATGGCACATTATTAATACCGTTTCCGGAAAAACATTTGTTATGTCTGTATGTGAAAATTTTTCATATCCCTATCGCCCGAGTTCAGAATTTTATGCCCATCGTTCTTAGAAAGTGCGAAAATAGTTTTCTAGCATTTTTGACTAAAATTTATATATAATATATTCATCGAAATTACCAAATTTCTTATTTTTTTCCATATTTTACGTTTTTGTAATAAAAGATACGGGATATAGATAGGGTTATTTCGTTTTGCATTTAAGGTGCTAAGGAGTCTATGCGGAACATATAATGTGCCAGCATAATTTATTATATTGAAAAAATTGTTGCACTTCTCTTCAACTCTTTGAAATTTTAGTACTATTCGATTCATCTCGACGAGCTGGTTCTGAAAATGTCCATTTTAGCCACGTTTATGACAAATCTTTCGTAAAATATTGCTTCAGGTCATCAGGAATAAGGAATAGAACTTGAAAATTTTTGAGATCAAAATTTGAACTCAAATTTTGAAAAATGATGTAGGCTTGCCGTATTTTTCTATTTCCAATTACAGTCAAATTTTGCTAAAATTTTGATCGAAATTTGATCAAATTTTGGGCTTATAATTTGAAGAAAAATTTTATAACATCACCACTCACATTTAGTATAAGAAGTCAATTGAATCAGATATTTTTGGAACGCCAAATTATCTGAATTTTTCACACTTTTATGAACATTTTACATAAGTTTCTAAACTAATTGTTTCATGAAAATAAAAACGGAGTCTACTTATATAAGTTTCCGTCAACCTATGTCCAATAACACTACTCTCTCATGTTAAACTGTTACTTGATTCGCCGAATATTTTTAGGCATAAAGGTAAAATGCCAAATAATCGAATTTTGTGAAGTAAACCAACAGATTGCATAATTAGGCAGTTCTTAAACGAAACTGTAAACAGTAATATAATTATGAGTTTCTCAATGCGAGCAAAATTAATACTGGTTTGGTTTTGTCGACGATATTGGCCAAATCTTGGTCAGTTGCCTAAGCTATAGTAAGTATCAGCCTGAGATTTGAAATCAGCTGAAGTACCTTTATCAGCCATATACCAGGCGTAAGACTAAGTCAAAGGAGAACCCTCCGCCTAAATCCCCGGACTAAGCTCTTCTTTGTCTTATGATTCAATATATAGCGGTACGCTTTTCTGCTTTTCACTTGGGACACAAGAATTATGGTCACAATAATGTTTTTCCATAATCCCGTATGCAAATATAAGCATTTTGATCTGGATCAGAATTTTTGTTTTTACATTTTACTGGACTGTATTTGATACTGAAGATGTGAATAAAGAAAAACATGAACGAAAAACGAGAAAAATAGAAAAAGAGAAAAACGTGATTAGTAGAAAAAAGAAAACAGATAGAAAATAAAATAAGGAAAGAAAATAAATAAAAATAAATAAAAAGAAAGAAAAAAGAAAATAGAAAAAACGAGAAAAATAGAGAAAAACGTGATTAGTAGAAAAAAGAAAACAGATAGAAAATAAAATAAAGAAAGAAAATAAATAAAAATAAATAAAAAGAAAGAAAAAAGAAAATAGAAAAAACGAGAAAAATAGAGAAAAACGTGATTAGTAGAAAAAAGAAAACAGATAGAAAATAAAATAAAGAAAGAAAATAAATAAAAATAAATAAAAAGAAAGAAAAAAGAAAATAGAAAAAACGAGAAAAATAGAGAAAAACGTGATTAGTAGAAAAAAGAAAACAGATAGAAAATAAAATAAAGAAAGAAAATAAATAAAAATAAATAAAAAGAAAGAAAAAAGAAAACAGAAAAAACGAGAAAAATAGAGAAAAACGTGATTAGTAGAAAAAAGAAAACAGAAAGAAAATAAAATAAAGAAAGAAAATAAATAAAAATAAATAAAAAGAAAGAAAAAAGAAAATAGAAAAAACGAGAAAAATAGAGAAAAACGTGATTAGTAGAAAAAAGAAAACAGAAAGAAAATAAAATAAAGAAAGAAAATAAATAAAAATAAATAAAAAGAAAGCAAAAAGAAAATAGAAAAAACGAGAAAACATAAATAACTGCCGGAATTTTTGCCGGTGAGAGTGAAGATATGTTTCAACTATAAAACTATAATAATATGAACTACGTCTGAAATATTATGAATTAGCTTTGTTTTCTGAATCCATGCAGGTGTAAATGCAAAACTGGTGCATTTTCTCCGAGCCAGTGGACTTTCATGTCTATACGCACACTTGTACTGTGAAAACTTGAGCCGAATACATTTTAATCCCTAATAAATGAAAAGATAATATTGACTAAATTCAATCTTGTTCAATCTTCTTCAAGCTATAAGGGTTTTGCTTCCTTTAGTGCAGTAGCTATTGCAATGAGTCCAGTGGGCCACATATACCAACTAAAAGAATACGTGTGCTATAGATGTATTTTACCCAAATAAAAAACATCCCAAATTCTTAATTGTGCTTTTTTGGAGTCCAGTGAAACCTCACTTTGGTAAGCAACGATCAACGCAGAAACCCTTTAAACGGTGACAGTTTAGTGTTTTTGACGAGGGATTGTGATATTCCTATTCATAAATAATATTATTGGCTTGTTCATTGCTCTTCGACCATCCATTCCTAAAGAATGACGAAGCAGATCCGTCATCTTGTCGGCGTGGCTTCCAATAATTTATTAGGATAGATCAACTTTATATTACCTTACTACTCTTTCATATAGATGGTGTACCTGTTTCGTATGTACTTAGTAACCTTTCCTACATACTGAGTAACCCTTTGGATTGATCAAAGTTG
>JASANE010020598.1:0-34966 GCA_030248225.1 Trileptium ribeirensis | reverse complement strand
GCAGCGCCTATATGTTGTAGTGTATATCGTCACTATGTATATAAAGCGAAATCGTGTTGACGTACGTTATTATCAGTTTTAAGACCGTGAGCTGATTTGATAAAGTAACTACCAATGTTTGGGCATCAAAAATGGATTCAAACATTTAAAACAAAGAAAATAAATTATGTGAACACACATATTTGCTTTTTGCAATGTGTATATACTCTAGTGTAGCGCAGTATTTTGCTGTAACATTATTATTGTCGCTTTAAATAAGTAAATTTTGTTGCGATGGCTTTGTGGACGATTGTTACACGAGCAAGTTTTTTTCAGCAACGCTATGACGTGTTATACCAAACTGCAACTAATTTATTTTGTGTGACGACCTTTCACAAATGATTTTGTTATATAAATCTACCTGACCCCGAGCTTGGAGGGCACCTACATATTTTTGGTTCGCTTGCGGCCGTAGCCACGATGTTTATAGCATCTTTTTTAGAGCAGGTAGGAAAGCTGGCAGAAATTCCATTCGGAGTCGCTTAGCAGCTGCTAATTCAATGTCGTGGAAAGTAATCCGTAAAATGTATATACCACAGGTTTTGCTAGCTCGGCTCAGGTAACCCTGAGGGGGAAATGTCGGTCGTGCCGTTATCGATATAATATGCCTAAGACAAGGTCCTTTAACGGCAATTTTGCCGTATTCGACCCAGATGGACGAGGCGGTTCAGAAAATATCTGTTTTGGCCATATTTATGACGTAAATTTAAATGTTTTTGTCGTTAATGGTCCCCTTTGGTACCAAAATTTATTATATCAATTGGACCTCTTTGCTATCTGAGTAGAATGGTGTCAAAGTGACTGAAATCGGTTTCTAAATTAACGACTAAGGCTTAGATTTTCACATATATGAATGGGAATAATTCCTTTTTCTCGTAATCATAATTTTATATATCGAGAAGTCTTTTTCGGAAATTTTGGGTACTATTGGCGACCCCAAAAAATTTTTCATAAATGTATTTCTGAACAGCCTTGTAGAGCTGACGTGAATGGTTAAAATTTTCGCTCTATCTGTAAAATTTCACGCTATGGGAAATTCTAGGAAGCAACCCTTTTATCTTGGAATTCCATGTCTAGATAGTCAATTTCAATAACATTCACAAGTCTGATGTTTTTAGCAAACGCGGACGTCTAAGGGGCTGTCCAGTGGAACCCTGTAAAATTTTTTAGCGAATTAATTTGACACTACAATATGTTATTTAAGTGTTATATTGTAATGATCTATTTCAAGTGCTTTAAAATAATACAAGATAAATGTTTATATTGAATGGCGAAAAAATAGATGCGGGGTCCACTGAACCACCCCTTCAGACTTTCGCGGTGCTAGAAAATGACATCTAAATTTTATAAAAATCACTGCTCATGTCACCTTTAGGGGCCGGACGTTAATACGTTCGAAAAAACAACAGCTTAGAGCGGGGGGTTCGTGGGGCTGCAGCCCCCCGACGTAGGCTTAGTACATGTCTCATATAGGGACCTTAGCTTAGACTAAGGCTTAGGCGTGCATTTCACATTAGACGTGGCATGCATTTCACTTCCGCCCCTAAAGGTTACATTGGCCAAAATTACAGTCGCAGCAGTGTGACGGGGGTCCACTGGACCCCTTATAATTTGGCGCCGCATTGCTTCGCCATGCATATACCTACAAACAAGGAACTATGCCAACGTTTAGAATGATATTGAATATGAATGTCAAGAGATGCTGTAAGTATAGCCACTGTTTTGCAAAAGTTGTGACGGTTAACGTTTCTGAAAGGGTCCAGTGGACCCCCCTCAGACTTCTAAGGGAATTCATAATTCTCGAAGATTGTTATACTCTTCAGTGAGTCTAACATCGGCATCGGCTTTTCGCATCTGATATCTCACGTTGCCGTCCAACTGTAGCATTCGCTGTTGCTTAGTTTTATGCTACGCACCATTTTGTAGAATTCCCTAAACGTAAATAATTTTGTGTTACTTTGTTGTAACAGTTAAATTACCACAAAGAGCTATCTAGGTTGTCGTGTATGTTAGATTACATCCATTTGTGTATCCACGTCCACCGCATCCAATTTATATCCCCGAGCTTTTCGAGTCGAGCCGAGACTTGTAAGGAGCCGAGCCTGAAGTAGAATGTTTCGAGCCGAGCTGTCTTCCGGTTAAACCAGTCCGAGCCGAGCCGAATCGAGCCTGAAAAATTGGACTCGTTCTCACCTATACTAAGTCGTAAGCTTATGCTAAGCCTAAGTCAGCAGTTGCTCCAGAAAATTTTTGCTCTGTAACCTTGCTCATAGGAGTCTGTTCAAAAGCTGGAGACCACTGCAGCGAATCCTTTCAGCAAGTACAATTCAGTTTATAGATACAACACTTTGTCATGAACCACCGTTTTATACTTTTAATAAAACAAAATTAAAAATTTTGACTGAGTTTCTGGGTCTTTTCGTTATCGTTGGCCATATGGGACACCGCAGGGGTTTAAAAATGCAAAACCTTGATTACAGAAATTGTCAAATTTTGTTGGGCTTTGTGGGATAGAATGGTATACGTTTGCTTAATTGCTGTATACAAGTATTTTCTTGCTATGCAACCAATACTGCAAGCAGTAGTGATCTATATAAAAATAAGTTCTGAAATTCGTAAAACATAAATTTTGAAAATTTCCGTCTTTCTGATTGTTGCCGAAAGAAATAAAGGGTTCTACATAACTATATTTATGTTACGTGCTGAAAATGACAATGACCCTAAGGCCTTCCTTTAATGTATTGCTTATGTATTCATGTGTTTTGAACTCAGGAAGCTCAGTTCTGAACTTTGAAATAGTCACTCAGCACGCTCCGGCCAAGTATATATGCTCCATTTTCTGTCGTTACCGGAATTACTGAGTTACTGGTGGAATCAACAATTGCATAAGTGTTCGACGCTACTATCCGATAGTAAATATTAAAGCTCTTGTTCAGCTAAAGTTTAATGTTTTAACATTACGAATTACATAGTGTAATGATTTAAAACGTGTATTAGACATAGCTTATTTTTTTCGTTAGTAGGTCATGTTGTTTTGTGAAGTCACAGTTTAACCAACTGTTCGCTCTTTTTACGAGGATAAAAGTAGCTACATTAACCGTGTAGTAGGCACCACCTCCAACGTCGAAACCATCTGCCCACTTCTTCTAAGCTTACAGACCTTGGGCACGTGTGATTATATACCAGAAGAAAAAACTGTGCTATAATAGTGTCAGAAGTTAGTTGTAATGCCGTCTTGCCGTGCGTGCAGAAGTTTGTATACACGATTGTGCAACTTACCCGTTATAACTTATACATACTGTCGCGCACGTTTGTTGAGTATTTAACCACCGTGCGCGCAATTCTCTGAATGCATGGCTAACCGTGCTACAACTGTTGTGCGTAGTGTCATTGGTTTATAAGAGCAGCCAATAATGACGTTATTTCGCCTGTTGTTCAGCTCCAAAGCGACACTCAAACTTACTGATGCAATAGTGCTGCGGAGAAGTTTGTGCGCAGGTAAATATTTTTAATACTGGATTTATGTAAACTAGGCAATAAATAATTAGCTAGGCCGTTAGGTAATTAAAAAATTACTTGCGTCATATTGCAGCCCGCGTAAGATACAAATTCATAATTAAGTCCAAAGAGTTATATATGATATCCTTAAAAATATTTATGATGTAATTTATGACAGAGTTTGTGAAGTTTACATTGACAGTGATCATTGTTTAGATTTGAATATTGCTATGGCAAACTGAATCGATCAGCTGCTGTCAACAGCATATCGCGGGTGCTAGCACAACTGAATCTACCCTGCAATCTATTGTTTTCGATGCGAAAAAATGTCATTTTTGTGCTTACACAAAAGATTTAGTCCAAAATCAACTACCCAAATAATTTTACTTCAAACGGCAACTATTCAAATTACTGCTATGAAATATTCGGTTCAGGCTGGGATGCGTTGTAAAAAATTTTCATCAAATTACTGAAAACATTCCAGAGGTATATGTATACAAAATGGCTATATAGTTTAAGTGTTTGCCTGAATAACACTTTTGATGTCGCTACTTTTGTGTTTCCGCAGGCATTGCTTGTAAGATCCCTGGAATCTACGTTCAAAACGCTTGTAATGTAGAAATTTGGATATGTCGGCGCAACCATCAACAGGGTGCTACGATGAAAGGGCAAACTCTTGGCCGAAGCAAAACAGAGTTTTGTGCACAGCGCAGGCTTCTGATCGTTCTATTTGGGTGAAAAGTTTGGTTTTGGGTGGGTAAATGGCGGTTGAAATCTAAAAGTTTTTAATATTTCGTATCTTTTTAGTGTAGTTCTATTGCAAAACCAGACATAACATTAATCCCCAAAAAATTGCCTTGTAATATGTGGGTAAGTTAACTGCTCCCACGTAAGATTAGCCTGTAGGAAATTTTTTTACTTAACCTTATACAACACAATACCTTGTTGGTGCATATGTATCGTATTCGTTTCATTTTTCTTTGTGTCTACGGTCCTTGAATCTCCGGAGGATTCTGCTTGAATCATTAAAACCTCCTTGGATCTCCTTGAATTTGGTTACGACCCCTTTAAGCTCCTTGACTTTTATGTTCCATCTCCTTGAATTTTGTGCTGTATGATAGCTCCATGTGCTTAATGTCTTCAGAATCGCAGAAACATAAGGACTCGCATCACATAGTTTCTTGTCAACCTAATATAGTCACTTTTCTTTCAGGAAGCACAGGTTGTGCACAGCGCCACTAGAGTCCGTTGCTTCAACTTTCGGCCAGGCGTCACTAGGAAACTTACGGATTTCCAACGATGTAACCAGGGCTGAGATCCATTGGTGTCTTAAGGCAGTAGGCAGTCGTTTGTCTTACAGAAGATGTAGTGATGGTATTGGCTCAATATTTTCGGTCATTTTTCTCGATAGGGACATAGCCCAAATCTTTTGGATTGGTCGCGACAAAATTGGATACAGTTTTGTGTAGGGTTTGGATACAGTTTTGTGTAGGGTTTTTTTCAAAATTCATGCTGTGCTAAAATGTGCGTTTTTGAAATTTAGGTGTGTTTTTTGAAATTTACCTGTGTTTTTTAATTAACCCGCAAGTACCCGAATACCCTGTTTTAGCGTTACAGGGAAGGCAATCCATGATAATTAACCGGCCACTAGTAATTTTATATTAATGCATGCATTATATATTTATACAATGGACCAATCATTTATATTTAGCACTAATTATTTCATATTTCAGAATTTATAGACTTAGGTCCACAGTTATAAACATGGTCAGCTTATAAGCATTCAGCGTCTAAAATTTTTTTTGTAACCTTTTAATTAAACAGTTCAGGTGTTCTAAATTTTGTGTTTTTTTGAAATTTTATTGTGTTTATGCACTAAGAAAACACAAAAAATAACCCTGGTTTTGTGTTTGTATCGGTAATCTATTTTAAGGCCGTCTTGTTTCGCCGGTGATACAGTGTGACTTTTTCGTAATTCTGTTCGATGAGGCTTTAAACAGTATATCACAACGTGGGCAAATGAATATTGCATGTCCGTTACTGGGATGTCCAAACAAATGCTGTTCTTACCCGATATTATATATTTGTCAACATTTGCAATAGAAACATCATGTCAACTATACGGTTGATGATATGCTGTAGAAAGATCTCCTTGAATTTTTCCAAAATGCTCCTTAATTCTCATTGAATCTCCTTCAATTCTGGGGTGTTGGACCAGCGGACACCCTGATTTTTTCGGAAAGCTGCATTGATTGATCAAATCAAACTTGTTTATTCATACAACGCATGGTATGTCTAGCTGAATTCGTACTGCTTGCTTCCGAATCTTCAAATTTGAACATGCCGTTGCAAAACTAGGATTTCGAACGCGAGGGTTAAATTGAGCGAACGTATTTTCATTTATATGTTATTTTGAGCAACCACCTGTATTATGCTGTGTTTAATGCTACGACCACACTATAACCTTTGGTACCCTGATACCATTGAAACTCTAAAATTCTTATCAACCCTAAAAAATCTAAAATAACTGACAATAATTCATGAAGTAGTTGTGCCGGTCTGTAGATAACCAACCCTTCGTATTCAGCCTTCCAAAAAACCAATATACGCAATTTTTGGTTCAACGCACACAGTACATAACCAAACTACTGAATACATGCTATATTGTAGAATTGTGGTTCATCAACCTTAAATCACTGAAAATCTCTGAAAACGCATTAAATACAAGTGCAAATTTTTCGCAAAATTTGGCTTTGCTAATCTTATGGTGCGGCACCTTAGAATTATAATCTTATAATCAGTCACCTTAGAAACAAATTTTCATGTTTCCACTACAAGTGAGATATACATATTCAGCACGAGTATGGTTAAATTGATTAATGTTGTTGATACGCCTCTTATGTTTGATTGTAAAAAATCTAAAAATTCTCATGTTCCTGTGTGGAAGCTGTGGGCTTGACAACAACCTTGTTGAATGGCCAATTAAAATGAACGATAGCTTTGGTCTAAATTTATTATCTACTAATTCTATATTGCTCTAATAAAGATGTGTTACAATGATGATTATATGTTATGGTGCTGATCATGTGTTTATGTTCGTATAAGATTATTTGCAAAAGATCAGTATTTCGTGCTAAATAAAAATATTTATGTTATTACTTTCAAATAGGGCATGTGTTTGTGTTGTGGCACTGATGTGTTTACGAGATTTTGACAAATTTGACTTTAATTGCAAACTGGCTATTTCCGCCGTGTAGGTTCCCGATACAGATAGGTAATTCTGAATCCTCGACTTTACTTTGCTTCGTACATACAACGTTGCGTTTTGCAATTTATATCAGGCCAGCCGGGTTCGACATGCACCAAAATTAAAAAATAGGAAAAAGTGAAAATTTTTTTAATTTTGGTTACTTGAGTTTCTTGCGTGTAGGTGAACGCTGGCCTTACAGGGGTTTTTACATAGTATGGAAGGTTCTACTGAGCCAGTTATTTATCATGATGCAGGTTCTAGTTTCAGTGTTATGTCGGTTTGTCTAGAAGGCTCAATGTTTGGTTACAGCTGCAGACGTAAAATTTCGCGCTTATTAAGTTGGCTACAACGAGTCTATAGGTTTACGTGGTATGTAGCTGAATACAATGAAAGCAACAGAGTATTTGGGGTGTATATGTATGATTGGTTGTTAAAACGGTGCTTAAAATTTTTAACATGTGTTAACGGCTGTGATTTGTAAATTTAAAATGTTTCTGTGCTTTTCGACAACCCCAGATTTCTGTATTCTTAAATACTCTAAAACTGATCTTTCCTCTTTATTTAGTGTGCCGTTGGAGTATTATTGTTTTTCGGGAGAGCGTTTTTATAGAGACTCGTTAAATTTGAATTTGTCTACATGTATCACATATGTATACCGTTGCTTTATTTGTGATGGTAGTGTAGGAATATCTGAATTCGAGTGGAATGAGAGAGCGAAGCGAGCGAGTGGAACGAGAATTTTCAATTTTGGCTCTGGAGGGGGGTTGAGGAGGTCCTGTCTGTGTGTTTGTCGCACCTGCATCTCGATAACGGTTGGGCGGATTCTGATGCAAGATAGCTCATTCGAACCGCAATTGATCGAAGCAATAATTCAAGTCGATTTAGGTGCAGTGACGGAGCCCCATTTTTGAATTTTTCCCGTGGAAAAAGTTATGTGGCAAAATGACGTCATTTTGGCACATTTTTCGAAAACCCCCTCCAGTTTTTGCGACTTTTCTCAATAAGTAAACGAGCTATCCGCAAACTAATAGGCCTATTCCATGTAGCTTTACCAAGGCTTTCCAATGATATATAACAAGTTTTTCAACTACTTCCCAATCTGGAGTCTATAAGCTTATAGTTGGCGTCAAATTTCATATTTGGTGAAAAGTCATGGGAAATGCACCTAAATGTGTGCTTATTGTTGGTTTCAGTGTGCATATGGGGTGTTCTGGGCCAACAAGCTCATTGTGAGTGTCAAAAATTTTGTGTGGCAAATATTTTTCACACTTCTGCTTCATACTTGGTATGAAAAATGAGATTTTTCTCAAGTGTCGGTTTGATTTCTTTAACGTTCTTTTCACGGTCAATTTAGGGTTTTATTGAATTATCAAATTGTTAGTTCATTGTTTTTGTACTCGTTCTATGATGTTTATTCAACTGCATACGTTGGCTATCAAAAGAAGCGGGCGTAACTATGACTCATCACCCACGGTTTATATAATGCTGCACCCTGCCTACTGTGCGTAGGCTTTGCTTTTGTGTGCTTTCTACAACAGACTTCGGGGGATTGTTCTCACCACTCGAATTCTGGCTCGCAAGCGAGCTTCACTAGTTTTACTGTAAATTATTATATGACATTTTAGAGGTGTACGCTGTGCTTCTTTATGAAAAGTAATAAAATTATGTTATTTACTTAAGTTGCTTGAAATCAACTGTATTAATTCGTTCTTTTTTTCTAGCTTCTGAAGTGTATGAAAACCTTACTGTGGAGCGAAAAGGGAAGAATAACAATGTTGCCCTTGTTACCCTTAATCGCCCGAAAGCATTGAATGCTCTCTGTGATGCCCTTATGTCTGAAGTATGTACTACGACATATACTGGCTTCTCCCGTCTAAGTGGGATGACTGTGTGCTCCATGGCAAAAAATGGATGCCCCTCCGTTGGTCTCTCCTGGTTTTGGCTTTCCCCGGTAAAAACGTACCCCACGTGACAAGATTTTTTACAAAAATCCCTCTGTGAGGTTATTAAAAATTTGATTTTCAGCGCAAAGTTAGAAAATTTGGTTGTAACCTCAATAAAGACGTTTCTGAGACCATTTAACAGCAATTTTAACGTTTTTCGATGAAAAATGTTAAATTTTGAAAATCTTTTGATTTCGACCTCCCAGTTCACGCAAAACCCGGCGTCTACAGTTCTGAACGGGGACTTTCAGGCACAATTTTTAGTGAACGGAGAAACCAGCATATATACATAAAATTTCTTTCCGGTTTTTCATTTTATATCTAATATACAGTAGCTTCTCTAAGACCGTTGTTGTCACATTCGCTATAGGAAATTTCGGTAGAGTGCGTAACAAATTAGTTTTAGATAAACCACCAGTAAACTGGACTAAAGCAAAATAGTTAATCCATCTGCTGAAATGAACTGAGGCGCATCGACTGAGTAAATTTCTGGGCCAATAGGCAGTAAACTGGGTATTATCATTGCTCTTTAGTACATAGTGCTGCAGCTGCAATTCTGCTATGTCGTATTCCCAGGTTACACGTTTGTTGTAATATGATTTTATACAGATTTTATATTTTGAAATAAATGGTGTTTAATATAAGAGTTTGACGCTGCTGTGCTCTTGTAAAAAGCGCTATTCAAATAATATAGGTTACAGTGCATAAAGGTGACACGCATTGTTGAAACTTGAGGCAAATTGGTTCGTTCATACCAATATTTCTAGTTCTTATATACACAACGATTTCTATACATAAATTGATAAAACCTACGTGGGCATGTAAAGTTTTACTCTGTGGTTGATAACCATGGACGTTGCATGGGCTAAAATGCTAAATTTTGGTAAAAATAGTAACATTTTATCATTTTTCAGTTGCGGTGCACGTAGAGAACTAGGATGGGTTGGTGAATACGATGAGCAAAAATTGTGTTTTCGCGGTATCCACCAAATACAGCATGCGCTAGGTGCTTACAGCGTGGAAAAAAATGAAGCTTCAAATTGTTCTTTCAAAGTTGTGACTTACAGATTTCCAAAGTTTTACCTTTTTGGAACGAAATTAAACGCGTAAATAAGGTTGTGGGTTGTGTTAAAAATGGACGTAACGTTGTCTTCAATGTGTTATGCGAGACTAAACTTTGTATGCGCCCAGCAATAATCCTCTTTTGTCATTTCCAAAAAAAATTGGTAATCGAACGTTTTTTGGCGATCCCATATCCATCTTGAAACTGTTTAAAAACATTTTTGCCACGAGCTCCAAAGCGTATGAATTATGTTACCGAACATTTTATAGAAATTGTTAGGTTGTTGTTGAACATACATTTAGAGAATTTTAATTCGAGACTTGTCATTCGGGAACAGTATATATAGCACCCGACCTCAAATTTTGTTAGCGAACAAACATGCAGACTAAGTTGCGCAGCGCGTATCCATGGCTGTTCGCGAACATGAATGATGTATGAACATTTATTCTAATTTAATTCGAATAATGCAAAACACTCACTGTTCGCGCACAAACGACCCTGTTTTGTTGTTCGCGAACACTTATGCGAGATTTAATTAGAATATTAAACGTGATTGTTCGCGAACAGAAGAGCGTGTTTTGTTGTTCGCGAACACATTATTTGAGAGTTTTGAATTTATATCCAAATCCGTTTTTGCAACAAAATTTCTGATTTTGTAAAAATTGTATTTGGTATTTGCTTTCGCGATGACGAATGTTATTGTGCGCGAACCAATTTGTGCAAGGGTATAGTTGAGGTTCGCGAACATGTCCGCTTACATGTTGACGAACGAGCAAATGTGTTTTGGAACGTCAAACTGACTAGGTCGATGTATTTCAAGAACGTTGGCTAGTGCAAAGTCACCTTTTCGAAAAGTTAATGAACCATTCGGCTATGAAGTGAAACAGATGAGTATTTAGTTCGGCCACAAAATTGAATTTTGCGACATGAAATCGAAATCCGACTAAATATCGTTCGCGAAAAATCGATGGCAAAACCGCATTTTGTTTCATAACAACGGATAGCGGTCCTCGATCGCTTTTTGCAAAATAGGATTATGACTGGGCGCATTTTAAGTTTACTGGCGCATTATGTTGTATTTTTGTCCCTCTGTGACTTTAAAGGAGGCTCAGGAAGCTCAATTTGGAACCTCAAAATCGGCATTTTGTTTAGCTGCACTCGCTATGTTCCACCCCGGTGCGCAAGTAACCAGTAGTATATACATAACATAGTCGATAATTCATTTAGCTTCGATCAGTGTTAAACCAGTTGGACAGCGACAAATCAGTGTCTGCGATTGTGCTAACCGGATCGAAAAAAGCATTTGCTGGTAATTCAACAAAGTTTATTCTGGAAAATTTATGTACAGAACTCGCCAAAATGACCGTCGCATTTCAAGCGAGCGAGCCGTGAGCGAGATTTCGAAACTATTTTAATTATTATTAAATCCTATTTTTAGAACAAATTTATTTCGAGCGAGTCGCGAGCAAGCGACAGTCATTTTTAGAGGGTACTGTAGTTGGACAACGCAGACATGTATGTTTTAACTTGTTTTGTTGTATGATTATTATCATATATTTGCTTATTTTTAATGGTATTAAGAAAAGCTGTATGGCATGCAACCGTTTAACTTTTTCTCCCTCTATCATCCGTCCGAATTTTCAAATCTTGTAGTTATTGTAGACTGCTATGTTTAGTGGCTTCATGGATAAATTTTGAAATTACTGCTATAGTTCTAGCTTACGTGTAATAATTGCTAAAGTTGCATATTTTGTTTGCGTATTTCTTCGTTTCTTCACCTTTTCTACATAGCGTTTAAACCTGAAAGTGGTGTTGCTTTAAAAATAAACGTACATCGACCTAGAAATTTTGTAACGTGATGCCAACAGCTGTCATTTACGAATACCATAATGTTTTCATAGTTAAATTTATTAAACATTAAAGTTTGCTTGTTATTGTAGTGAGAAATCGTTCACCTGAATGGATGTGTATAGGTAGATTTAAAGATTTTTCGAACTGGCTTTTCAAACTCGCCTCCAAAGTACCTGGACGATCCAGACTGGGACCCTTCGGATCGCAGTGGGGGTACCTGGGGGCGAGAAATTCGGTAACCAATGTCAAACTGGAAGAGCTTTGAAAAACGCCAAAATAGCATAAATAGCTGATTCACAGTTATACAACTAATATCTTGTATTGTAGCCAAGCTGCTGAATTATGAGTTTAGAACAAATATGTAATTTGTATGTGCACAGCTATAAGTCACCGGATATCAGCCATGTTGCTTGAATAATTGAGACCACATACCCAATTATTGTGTTCGCAATGTGCAAATAATTCGCGAGTAAAGTTAAAGTGACCCCGCCAACCATCCTATTTTGTATTTTTGCATAAAATTTGTTACGGAATGCTTTTTGGTCAATTGAAATTCGGCGTACAAATAATCGCGCACACAGCGCTTGCGATTGAAATTTAACCATTTTGTGTTCCCGAAAATTCAATTAAAATCAGCCAACTTTTTGAGAACGAAAATTTGTCGATTTAATTGTGACTTCACTTTCGCATTAAATTCGTTCGTGAACACTGTTATATTCAAATTTAAACGATAATGCATTAGAGAACAGAATTTCTGCAAATTGAAATCGCTGAAATTCTGTTCGAACACAAGGTCTAATTTCTGGCACTTGAATTTTATTTTGCCAATTTTCGGTTAGCGAAAAAACGAATGAAATTAAGCTAGTTTTCCGTAACAAGGGTTTGCGATTCGATATCGGTAATGACAAAATAGGATGCTTGGCGTGATCACCTTAAGTTTACTCACGCATAAATAGTTGAATTGCTTTACAAAATTAGGCCAAAAATACCCATATAGTTTGAGCGGTTGCGGAGATATTACCATTTTGGTGTATTTTGCGGGCCTTGGGCCTATGGAAAAAACCCATCTTTACCCACGCCTGCAGCGTAAATAATGGCAATATCAGCATACCATATGCAGCTACATATAGGATAAATTGCTCTACAAAATAAGGCCAAAAACACCTGTATAGCTCGAACAGTTGCAGAGATATTACAATCTTGTTTATTTTTGGTCCCATAAGTCTATTTAAGACCCGCAGTGGCCCAACTTTGCCGCGTAAATAATGACAATAACAGCACCTCATTTGCAGCTATTTTGAATATAAATTGCGCTACAAATTGAGAGCAAAAATATCTATATGTAGATAGCTCGAGTGGTTGCAGGGATATCACCATTTTCGCGTATTTTGGGTCTCCTGGATCCATTACAATATTTTTGGCGCAGCATCCCATCTGCAGCTAAAAATGAGACCAAAAACACTCATATACTTTGTTCGGTTGTAAAGATATTATTTCCGTGTATTTTAGAACTCGTTGTGACCAAAATCTTACAATCCTAGGAACGTTATAAAAAATTTTTTATGGCTTTTTAGCTCTACAAAATGAGCTCAATTTGACTCAGTTCTCTTTACTGGTTGTCGAGATGCAATAAGTAACGTGATTTTTGGGCCCCATCGGGACACAACAAGAGTCTGTTTGGCAGGGTTTTCATGGGAATATATTGGAGTCGGGCTTCACGCCTACCTAAAGGGCACAAATCAAGCTTTCAAATGAGCTATTCTGCGAATCAATCCGCCCGGAAAACGTTCCGTTATACATGTTGCCCAAAAAACCAATAGGACATTGTCAAATTTCACCACTGTTACGTTCAGCAAGACTTCTTCGTTTCGCTCGTTTCACTCACTAGACGCAGAATTCAATAATACAATTTATAGTGAATCTCTATCGAAGGATTACTATTTCAGTGTTCTTAAACCGCACAGGGGAAAATTTATGGATATTTTTTAGTTTCATAGCGAAAAAACTTGCATAATTTTGTCTCGCAGACAGAAATAGGCCTGTTGTTTAGTCGGGCGGAAAAGTACCTAGTAGGCACCTGGTGGAGGCCGAAATAGCTATCCCCCTTTCTTGTGAAGTCAGTCTGTTCAGAATTTGTGCAATACTTTCATACATTATGTCTACTCTAGATAGAAAGTAGGTAGTCACTTTCAAAGTGAACATATTATGCCAATTTACTTATCTTATTATATCGTTCATTAAGTATATACACAGACCTTTACTTTTCTGGTGGGCGAACATGGAATTAGCAGCGCTATGACTTCTTTCGGACAGCGACCGGACCGCAGTATTTTCCGGTGTGTATTGATGCTCTAATTGTATATAGCATGTTTCACCGGTACCCGCTGATGCGAGATGCCAATGTCAATTGAATCTTATTCAGCCAGAGTGGCTGTTTGTAACATCGCCCCGAATGTATTATTTTTTTGGCTTCCTACGCCAAGGTGCCTCGATAAATGCACGTTCTATCTCTCGTACAACGGCAGGACTCCGCGCCTTAAAAGCACCACCGCGACGACGTTTCCAGCGCACGGGTGGGGTGGATACCAGTATATTTTTGGAAAGTGTGCTGTTTTCACTCACCCTGAGGACATGGCTGAGTCTATTTAGTCTTCTTCGTTTTGCGAGAGATGACATGGTTCAACATTGTTACATATTGCCCCGATGTTAGTATTAGAAACATGGTCAAGCCGGTTTATGTGGAGTATGTGATAAATCGCATCGTTAGAAAGGCATCCATCCAACTGTTTGTTGTCGGTTTGCTTCTCTGCTCCAGTTTTGCAGGCATATGTGGGTGAGGATTCGGCAGCTGCCTGATAAACACTCTTGTCTGTTGGAAGCGAAACGTCAGAGTGACCAAAGACGTTTACGTATTAAGGCCAGAAAATGCAGCGGATGCTTTGCGGTGAGGTTACCGAATTTCTAATTTACTATCTCCATTGCGAAGGACCGTGGAGCCGATATAGGGAAGCTCCTCGACTGTATCAATTCCGTTGCCATGGAAGATAATAGCTGGTGGCTCACGGCAGCAACATCATTATTACCTTAATTTCTTCGCAGCTGATGTTTAGTCAGTCCCGCTTGCGTCTTGCGCTACAATGTAGGCGCTCACCGGACCCTGCGAATAACGCAATGTCGTCAGCATGGTCGAGGGCGGAATTGCTAAGGTCGCCAGAAAGTATACCGCCTTCGACCTCAAGTAGTCTACCAGTTTATGCTAGACGTTATGCTGTAGTAAGTACACAGTGAAGTTAAACAATGCTGGTGAGAGAATAGAACCTTGGAGTACGCCAGTCTTTATCTTAAAACTTGCTGACATCTCGTCTTAGCCGCGGATGTGTTGCTATATACCGCTCGAATAATCGGTATTAGTTTATATGGGTGCCTTCGGCTTCCATAATGTCAAAAAGGAGTCGCAATCTACCGCGTCCGTCAAAAATAAGTCACAAAATACCGCGTCGAAGTTTTCTTTGAAATCAACAAATGCCACAACTGATATCTTCCTGTATTCTTGACACGTCTAAGGCATTTATCGCAGCGAGAAAATCTCTTCGGCACAGCTACGACCTTAGCCTGTGTGAGTTTCGGGTGTAAAGCTGTCCTCTTTTTTAATTTATTGTATAGCACCGCTTCTACGATTTTTAGTGTTATCGGTAGAAGCGAGAGGTGTCTGTAAGAACGGCAGGCCTGAATAATGGTGAAATTTGACAATGTCCGTTATTGTGCTTTAGGGTTACATGCATAACGCCGCTGTGGCTGGACTGAGTGATAGCTCATTTTGAATTTCAAATTTTTAAACATAGAAATATATATTTGTTAGTTGCAAAGCATGATTGCAATATCTTCCACGATAAAGCGGGTCTAAGGACTCGAGTGAGGTCTCGCGGGCGCCTGGAAATCACGTTATTTATATTTCTCGACAACCGGTGTAGACAAGTCAAATTGGGATCATTTTGAAAGCAAATATAAGCTTCTATAATGCTTTGCCACGCCGCTCTCTCAGACGCAGGGTTTGGATTAAAAGATTTTTAAAATAAGACCATGATACCCAAAGTACAAGGAAACGGCAATATCTTCACCATCGTTGGAGCTATATGGATGTTTTGGTCTTATTTTGTAGAGCAACTTATTCTCTATGTTACTGCAAAGCGAATGCATCAGGGTTGGGTTAAAACGGGTGGTTTATTAATAGGCCCATGAAACCCAAAATATGCACACGAAAACGAAAATATCTCCGCTACCGCTCGAGCTTTATGGGTATTATTGATCTCAGTTTGTTGTGCAATTTATCTTGTACATAAATGAAATGGTGTTTTTATTTTCTTTGTTTACGCTGCATGGTTGGGTCAAAAAGGTTTCTTGAGAGCAATCATGGTACGCAAAATGCACGAAAGCGGCAATATCTCCGCCATTGTTCGAGTTATATATGGGTGTTATTGGTCTCACGCAGAGTAATTTAATCTTTTTTGTGTTTGCGCGTCGAAAGGCCCTATATTCGCAATAAGCGCATATATTTCCTTAACTATTCAACCGCAATGGCTGATATTGGGATCAATTTGTAAGTTGATGCTCCATATAGCTGTGTACGTCTTGATAAATCACATTTTCAGCACTCGGAATTAACCACCTTGCCGACAAAACATTGCATTATTGTAGCTGGTGCTGATATTAAAGAAATGCAGAACCGAAAGTACCATGAAGTGGTTTCCGGAAGTTTTCTTGAAGACTGGAATCCAGTCAGTGCATTAAAGAAGCCAATAATTGCTGCCGTGAATGGATTTGCTGTAAGCTAATAATGTATGTTGTAATAAGTTCGGTTGTAGCCGGTAGACAATTTTCTACCTATATTTTGTCAGACAAATGGACAGCAACAATAAATTATTATAATTTATGACTATGCAAATAACAACATAATATATATTTATTTAATGATTTACTATTAATTTCAGGTATATAACTTTGATTTAGCAATCCATTTCAGAATAACACCTTTTTGAGTAGCCAATGTTTACCATTCAAGAGACAGCATTCGAATGTAAACTGGTAGATTCCTAATCACACCTTGTTATGAGTTCCAAATTGTGAGTTCTAAAAATGAAATAAAAGTGTTTTAGCTCATCTTTTTTGAATAACAATTACTCAAATCAAAATTAGGATGGCCCACATGTTTTTGTCTACAACAGAACTACTGACTTGTTTACTTCGGGTAATTTACTGTATTTAGTTGGCATATTGTGATCAGCTAGCCACAACATTAATCCAGTTCAGTAGTGTAATTTTAAACACTTTTTATGCCAAATTCACCAAATCATTGAACAAAATGTAGAATTAAGATGGCTATGAACATGACAACTTATTCCTGTTTATTGACGCAATCGAGCATAAAAGATTAGACCAAATAGAAATGACAATAAATTTTAACCCTCCATAATGTATATCGTGTACTAATTCTTGTCGTCTAGTAATGATTACGAAAGGTATCTATACGAGGTATGCCACTCTATGCAAGTATAAGGAAACTCGCATAAGCTTAGGTTCTGTTTTTGTAAGGAGAACGATACGGACTGTAATTATTGTAGTGAATTTGTTTTGTAACAAATTGTTTGAAATCATTTAGGGTGTTAATTTATTTTGGTGGATTACGATTTATGTATTTGGTATAATATATTTGATAGTAACACTTTTACCATCACTAGTCACTCCTGTACCAACCAATATGCAATTAATTTAGTTATTGGTATAATAATAGTGCCTAACCGGCATACGATAAAAAGCTCAAGTCGTGTTCCTGTCCGACTTAGGCCAAACTTCTGCCTGTCGTGGCATAGTTTTATGTATAGGGCAAAGTAAAAATTATCAGAGTGTAGTGTAATGTAGTAGAGATTGCGTATTACCGTGGTGAAGGCTTTTAAATTGCGTCTCTCTTTGTGCGTGATCGGCCATAACTCGGGAACAACTTAACCGATTGTCATGACCTTGGGCTCATTCGGATCAGCATAGTTAATGTACCGTGTACATCCACTAGGGTTTTTGATTGTTCCGGGTTCAGAGTCAAATGAGGGGTTTTACCACTTTTTAGTGCCTTTCACGGAAGCAAGGTTATTTTTATCTTAAGTTTAGAATTTTTTCTCTGTTTGGTTTTATTTCATAGTAAAATGATATATGCCGATGCCTCTTTTTTCGATTAAAGCTCCGATTCTGGAGTTATAGGGTTTGAGGTATGGCACTTTGGCGGTTCCTCAACGCAAAATTTGGAAAATTTGTTCTGACGTCCTGGGTGGGTGAAAAGTTTCACTTGGTGGTTTTCGGGCATGGGAAACTCATTACCAGAGTTGGAACCAATGGTATGATGCCAAGATGGTTCGACGTCAGGGGTCAAAATGAAGGTTTTACGCCTCTTCACGGAAGCAATGTTATTTTTATCTTAACGTTTGAATTTTTTTGTTCATTTTTGGTTTTATTCATAATAAAATGATAAACCTTTTTGATTAAGGCTCCGGTTCTCGAGTTATGGGGTTTGAGGTATGGCCACCACGTGAAAAAGCTTCACTTGGGAGTTTTCGCGCATGGGAAACTCATTACCCGTGTTGGTTTTGCCCTGCGACCCATGGGTCCATGAGTTTTATGAGAGTCCTGCGCCCCCATGGTTCGGTGTCAAAGGTCAAAATGATTAGTTTTTGCCTCATTTTAGTACCATTTACGGAAGCATGGTTATTTTTATATTAACCTTGGCATTTTTTTTTCTCTGGTTGGTTTTATTTCATAGTAAAATGATGATTGCCGATTCCTCCTTTTTGTTTTTCCATTAAGACTCCTGTTTTGGAGTTAGGGTTTGAGGTATGGCACGCTCGTGGATCTTCGACCCAAAATTCGAAATTTTGTTCTGACGTCCTTGGCGGTTGAAAAGTTTCTTTTGAGTTTTTTCGGGCATGGGAAACTGAATGCCGGTGTTGATTTTGCTCTGCAACCCGTGGTTCCGTAAGTACAGGGGTATGGCGCTACCATGGTTCGGGGTGAGAGGTCAAAATGAGGGTTTTTACCCATTGTAGTACCCTTCACGGAAGCAAGTTTATTTTTCTTAACCTTCGAATATTTTTCTCTGGTTGGTTTTATTTAATAGTAAAGTAATAAATACCGATGTCTTTTTTCTGTTTTTCGATAAGGCTTCGATTCTGGAGTTATGGGGTTTCAGGTATGGCACCCTTGTGGTTCCTTGATCCAAAATTCCTAATTATATATTGTGACGTCTTGGGAGGGTGAAAGCTTGCACTTGGGGGTTTTCAGGCATGGAAAACTCATTGTCTGTGTTAGTTTTGTGGTAATTTGATCGGTATTGTGTGATATCCACATATAGTATATCGACGTATGCTATCGAGAGCTGCCTGACTGTGCATGCAAAAGGCGTAGGTGTACCTATGCGTCCGTACGCTCTGCAATCTCGATAGAGTTACTATGTAGTGTTTAGCATTATGATGGCCTACTACATAAGGTCACATGCACTGAGAAGGCTTGAGCGAAATTAGCATATCTCAGCATGTGCGACAACAAATAAAAATTTAGATCATTCTTATCGAAACGTGTGTTATTTGCCATAAATTTGGTGCAGTTTCATGTGGAAAAAAAGCAAATTTTTCTCGAATCGTTCGCGAAAAATTTGCGAATAATAATTGAATAGCTGTTGATTTATCGCAAACCTTTCGTTAAAAGTTTGCTTTTATTTATGTCTGTAACTGTATGCACTGTGTGTGTTTGAACAAAATTGTTTCAGCTATATCGGTTGCTTCATAAATTGTGTATTAAAAATGTGTATATAATTATAAATAATTTCAAATGATAATGAACAATAATGTAGAGGCCTTGAAAACGCTAGATTTTCACATGAATTTTCCAGCTATTGATTTTTGTACTGATGAGTCAAGTAGTTCGTTCCGATAATGTGGTGCAAAAAAGACCAAATAGTTAACAGTAAAATAAAGGACACTGATTTTATTCAGTACTGATACATCATTTGTATGTGTAGTGGGTGGTTTTCCTGTACCTAAGTGGTTGGCTTAATATTTAGTTGGGTTAATAAATTGCATCCAAATACAACAAACAACTGCATGAAATTACTACGTATTCCACTATATAGATTTCTCATTCTGTCTGCAGAAAGTTTCATGTGTGCATTCGGCTACGAAAAAAAATGCGAGATGCGAACACAAGTAAACTCAAGCGCGTTAGAATGTTGTTTTATAAACAAACAAACGCAATCGAACGTGTTCGTGGTTTGAGACCGAATCATTTTACGTCTGTTTAAACGAACATTGTTACGTTTGTTTGTGCGCTTTTGTTATTTTGGCTGTAGCTGTAGGCGGATTTTGCCTATGTCGGAACGTTATGCTGATGATTTTTAATACATACATTGGTTCTATTATTGTATATCGTAAATAGAATACTACACATCGGATGTTTATGCTATAATCATTTAGTCTTGCTTACAAATAAAGAAATACATATTCGTAGAATATTTTAAATGGTAGTTTTCTGAGTTTATTTACGACGTTACAAATCTTTTCATTTGTGAGTAATACTTTGCAGCACGAATGTCTATATTTTCGTGATTGTACAAGTTTTGTTTTCACATTTTTAGTGTGACTATAGATATTGTTTAGCTTGGTGGCGGGTGCGAACTGGCAATGATGTGCGATATAATATATGCTGGAGAAAACGCACAATTTGGCCAGCCAGAAATCAACATTGGGACTATTCCAGGTGGGTTTGCAACGGTGGAACAATCATGTACATGTGCGACATCCCTTTTTAAAAACTTATCATCTAGTATAGCGACCGTGTCTTCTTTGAAAATTTGATAATACTCGTAGGGAAATATTTTTGTGTGTTTAAATCTGTGTTTGCAAATTCTTAATTACATTTTCACTGGTTACAACAATTGAAGTTGAGAAAGTTCTATTGTCTTTCGCGTGCTCTTGTTTGTAATGCTATTTATTAAAATTTAATCGTAAGTGACATTTATTTTCATTGTTGTTTTCCCTGGTTAGGAAAACAAAAAAACAATTGAAGTTGAGAAAGTTCTATTGTCTTTCGCGTGCTCTTGTTTATAATGCTATTTATTAAAATGTAATCGTAAGTGACATTTATTTTCATTGTTGTTTTCCCTGGTTAGGAAACCAAAAAAAAACAATTGAAGTTGAGAAAGTTCTATTGTCTTTCGCGTGCTCTTATTTGTAATGCTATTTATTAAAATGTAATCATAAGTGACATTTATTTTCATTGTTGCTTTCCCTGGTTAGGAAAACAAAAAACAATTGAAGTTGAGAAAGTTCTATTGTCTTTCGCGTGCTCTTGTTTGTAATGCTATTTATTAAAATTTAATCGTAAGTGCCATTTATTTTCATTGTTGTTTTTCCTGGTTAGGAAAACAAAAAAACAATTGAAGTTGAGAAAGTTCTATTGTCTTTCGCGTGCTCTTGTTTGTAATGCTATTTATTAAAATGTAATCGTAAGTGACATTTATTTTCATTGTTGTTTTCCCTGGTTAGGAAAACAAAAAAAATTGAAGTTGAGAAAGTTCTATTGTCTTTCGCGTGCTCTTGTTTGTAATGCTATTTATTAAAATGTAATCGGAAGGGACATTTATTTTCATTGTTGTTTTCCCTGGTTAGGAAAACAAAAAAAAACAATTGCGAACAAGGCTATTTTTGTGTTTACTTGTTTATAATAATTCTATTCCTTTTAAAATGTAGGCGCAGGTGGCACTCAGCGACTAACTAGGGTTGTTGGTAAATCTGTTGCGATGGAGATGACTTTAACTGGTAACCGCATCCACGCTAAGGAAGCCAAGCAACGAGGTAATTATTCATGGTATATCAATTTGTGCTTGGTCTAAACGGATTTTCGAAACTTGTTTTACTGGAAATTATATGTGCATCGCTGACATCGTATAAGAATAGCAAGATTCATTTACTTAATTATTAGGGATACTTATATAGAATTAAAAGTGAAACAAGAATATTAATTCGCAGCCTAATAATATAAAAAACTATCATAACGTTTTTGTTCCTCATTTATGCTATATCGAGTAACCCATGGAAGGTCAATATCCGAATTTTTCAAACTCAAGAGGTAGTTATTCAGAAGAGTGCGAATGTACTTAAGTATGTAGTAATAATATCACACTTATCCTAATTATCGGGCTACACTCTTATACAGGCTTATATAACACTATTCGGCTACAGTCCGGGACAAAAACAAGTGCAATCGAAAACTATCGAAATCGATCTATTATTGGCGGTTATTTCTGATCGCGACTCTACATCGTAAAAACGCTTATCTTGACCACAAAATGGTTAAAGGTTTTGTGTTTAAATGACTCATAAAAGGGCTAATATCGCAAAAAAGCACGCCAAAAACTGTGTGTTTGTAACTATGTATCTTGCTAAAAACATAGGGTGTTACAAATGTAGCAGGAACATTATTAATATTTAACTTTTTGCTTTTTGTAGGGTTCCTACAGTACTCGCCACAATTCACTGTCGCCTTACGAGTGATTAATGAGTGAGCAGCTAACGAACAAAAAAACAAACTATAAAATTTCAAAATAAATCTCCCTACGACCGAACAACCATCAATTATTGTGGCGAGTGCTGTAGTATCGGGTACTTAACATTATGCTTATTAGCTGTCATGATTATGGTACTGAAAATATGGTAAGCCTTCACTTGCCGTGACATTTTCATTTTTGTTGGCATGTGTCTTAACGACAGTAACTCATTTGCATAACAGTGTGGTAATACAAATGTCGCGTGGTCTGCCTTTGTGTTACAACTATAACTTTAGTCACGGTATTTTAGGCCTAGTGAGCAATATTTTTCCAACAGAGAAAGTGGTAGACGAAGCTATTGCATTAGGGGATCGTATAGCGCAGCAGTCACCTCTCATTGTTCAGATGTGCAAAGAAGCTGTCAACACAGGTATGTTGATACTATGTTTTTCAGGTTGTTAGATGTCACATTCTTCGTAAGTTTGCTTTTATGTGATCTGGTTACTTTGTTATATGCTCGCCGTAATGATATGATATAAGGTGTTGTAGAAATTCTTCCTAGGCTTTTATATTTGGTGTAGGTTGACAATTCACTATTCTATGAGTATGTTGTATTACAAGCCTAAAGCCGTGTCCACTACTCGTTATGCTAAAGTTGTTTTTTGATATTTTTACCTTCTTCAGGGAAAATAATCTGATTACATGTATGGCGTGACACTACGCAAGAGGTACATCATGGGCCTAAAAACAATGGACACAATTGAAATAAATGCTATATACATGCTGAATGACTGACGCATGTTTTAATACTCGAAGCGCGACTATGGCATACATACAGTAAAATTTATAGGATGTATATTAACCGTAAAAAACATTGGTAAAAGATATTTTAAAAAAGGAATAAGCTCATTGTAACATAAAAATTCTGCTGTGTGCAAACATTCCAATATTTCGGTTGGAATATTAGATCAACTAACCATTTTCTGAATCGCGGCAATGTGCTGAAATTGCTACATGGTACCTTCAAAGAATGTCCACCGAATGAATGTAAATTGATTATTATTTATAACGAAAAGAAAAATTAATTTTTATAATTCGTTTAATTTTATGTCAAGTTTCCAAAATCTTAAATTGCTTCGCAAAGCTGCACCTATAGATTAGTGCAGCTTACTTGTAACCAATTTAGTCATTGACAGTTTGTGAACATTCAGGACTTTACAATGCCGTAGCACAATAATTTTATGTACATCATTAAAAGGAACACGTAAGATTTTACATTGTTTTAAGATTTCATATGACCATGGTTTTCTCAGAAAGACAATTTAGCTAATTGTTTTACGATCTAATTTTCATATTTAATTTTATTCCGCCAAGACAAACTCCAGTTTACACGCTGACGAAGGGCGCACAATATTTTTGTTGAATCTCTTTTGTTTGACATTTTATTGCTTTTTAGTTTCACACCAACGAGTTTTTAAACAAAAAATTAAATTTGTAAAATTTCCAGTGCTTCATGTTATAAATTACAGTATATACCCACCAGAAATAACCGCTGCTTACACGCTCCAAATGCGAATGTAGTTATTTATGGCGAGTACAGTAAAGACAATTATTTTTACACAGTGAGTTTCGTTTATTGCGCTATTTTTACTTGGCTGTTTAGAAAGTATGCAATGTGGGGAAAACTCATTATTAAAATTTTTGTTCAATTGCAGCGTGTGGCAGTTTTGAATCGACAAATATTAACGCGATCTAAAGATTTTTCTAATATACAGTTACGGACAGAAATATAAAGCAAGTTTTTGAGAATTGTTCGCGAAAAATAACCATCTCTTCTGATCTATTTGTGAATTTTTTCGCGAACATTTCCTTTATTTCTGTCTGTAGATGTATTTTAAGAGTGTTTTTGAGACTAATTCAAAAACAACTGTAACTCGAACTGAGATGCAGGTTGTTTTCATGGCAACTTCCAAATTTTCTCTTCGTGCTTTCCACAGTATCTCCGCTGTATTGTTTTCTGTAAATTATATTTTCGACTGCGAATTCACAGTCACAATAAAAATAATCATGTGCACAGCAACAGTAAATTCGCATACTAAATTGTTATGCTATAATCCTGTGAAATAAGGATAACACGGCGCAATATCACCGTGTTGTCATTCCATTCTTATGTGAATTAACTTCTGGTTTTAGCGTATGAAACGTCGCTGCAACAGGGCCTCAGTTTTGAAAAGAAACTCTTCTACGCTACATTTGCTACAGTAAGCTCCAGGGCAACTCCTTCATTAGCATCTGCTTTATTTCCTATATAATACGACGATGTTGCTTCTATCATACTAAGGTTTGTAGAAAGTTCAGGAAGATGACGATTGATAATTTTGCCTTGCTAAATTTTGCGCATTCCAGATTAATACACGAAATTACTAGTAACGACTTGATGCATAATGACATAAACGATCGTCGAGATAGGAGCAAAATACAAAGATTTTTTAATTGTAATGTCTGAATAATAAGAATTTGTTCTATAACGCCAAACTTAACCTTAGGATTCCTTGTCGTTCAAAGTTTTGATCATAGATTTGCGACAGTTATATTTAAAAGTTTATAAATATATTGTAACCTATAAGAGCTCATATTTGTAGTAAAAATTACTGTGCATTTTTTTTAGTTTGGTGTTAATTTGTAAAAACATGTGTTCCAAAGAGCTGTCATGTGGTACTGTGGTCAAAGGCGCAGGTGTCACAATTTTATAAGTCCGCGTTTTCGAGTCATTCTAAACGCAAAATTTTCTTGTGGGTGAGAGACTAAGGCACGCTGTTTCGGCTACCCACTTTAAAATGAACTTGCGCTGAAGGCAAACATAGTTTCCGTGTCGGACCTGGCATCACTACGCTGCTTGTAGCTTCGGCCACTCTACCTGCCTTTGTCACCGAACGGAAATCAGCACTCGCACCCTAAATATAACTTCGGGACCTTTAATATCTTAATGTTTAAAAGGGCATGTTTGTAACAAAGAGATGTTCCGGTTTATAAATCGACGCTGGGTGTACTTAATTTTTAATTATATTTCAGCATGACCGAAAAGAAGGTATGACCGCGTTTATCGAAAAACGAAAGCCAGAATTTAAAGCAGAATGAATATGTCATTTCGTTTGGTATTAAATATAATACTATTAAGTTTTTGTGTACTAGAATTTGAATGCTTTTTAATGATGAGTTGGAAGTTATCTAATTCATCAATAATTTGTTAGCCTACATTCCAACTTTGTAGTTATTAATTTAGCATCGTACCCAAAAAATGTGCCAAGCCTTATGCCATGATATTACGTTGTGTTAACCTAGGATGGTGGGCACTCACGGATATACCATGTCTACAGTAATACCGTTTTTAGAAATTGCAATCAATAAATGTTCCATTCTTATTGGTTAATTCTGTTTGGAGACATTATTATTCTGATTGGCTAATTAAACGTAAACTTATTGCACTAATATATGTCCGTTGTCTAATTGGACATTTTAACATTACCAGAACAATACTATTATATGCCTTCAGAAACCGCACATCCAATAATCTCAGCGGAGCATTACATAATATATATTTTAACAACAGTTGTGTAAAGGCATAGTTCATATCATTAGTCATTAAACGCGGTAAATGGCCGAAATATGTCTAATAATGGCATTAAACGCATCTGTTCTGGTTTTACCATACCGCTCCCGTCAAAGAAACTCTTCCATATGGCTTTCAAGTGTATTTGAAGACACACCACACATGGACTTCAATTTATTTTTAGCATTCTTCCAATAACACTCCACATGATTTGTGGTGGCTCCTGTGACCGGGCAAACAAAATTGTGCGTATGATTGACTGTATAATGTTGGTACGGTGGTACCACTTGTATCTGATTAATATTATTATAGGCCCCCACTGATCGGAATGAATGATTGAGCCAGGAGCAATACAACGTTCTATGATTGGGAGCAATGTTTGTGCTGATCTATCCCGCACAAATTCGAGGAAGCCGTCGGTTGTTTGGGGGCAGTAACCACCAAAAACCCATCTCTGCTCAACCATGTGCCCAACATTGTTTTTGCGCTTTGCTAATAAAGATTCATCGATTTGCACAACAACCCCTTCTCCACCTATTTGTCGAAGGTTTCGTATCAGCCATTGTGAGCAAATATCACGAAAGAATTGATACCAGTAAACAACAGTTTTGTCAGTTGTGCCAGTCATTTCCATAGCCGTTTTGTTCGGAATAGAGTGGCTCCAAAGATATGTGATCTGCAGCAGTATGTTCAGAGACAGATGACTGTCGGTGAAAGCACATTGGATTCGTACCGATCTAGCATTTCCCGGATGAGCTGGGCAGCGCCACACATAGCCGTCCTGTAAATGAACCTAAATGTCTGATGTGAGGTTGCCAGGTTGGACAACACATGTTGACATACGGGCAAGTAAAGTTGGCGAGATACTACTTAAGCCATACATGCCGGCGGGGGGGGGGTTGGCAGGTTTGGTTACCCTCCCCCACCCCTAACGCCCGGAAGTCCATCCCCTGCACCCCCCCCCCCCCCGTAGGAAAAGTGAACCCGTGTAGTGTGAAATTTCAACTACGTGAGTAGAGAGAATTTTTGATTTTTCACGTCCGTGGATATGTGTGACCAAATATTTGTAAGTTTATTCATAACCCGTCTGAATTACGGCATAATCGTAGCGTAATCTATCATTACAATTGGAATTACAGGCACGACGTCTGAGCAAAATTACATCAAAAATCATAAATTCACTTATAAAAGTTTACTTAGTATCAGTTTACTGAATGATTAGTTTAATGAATATAGATCGGTGATTAATAGTATCGGTTTGGATACTAGGTATACAAGGTATACAGCATACATTCCGGTAGGGTGCGTCCTAAAAGCCAGGAATTTGCGAAAACGAAATACGCGGATTCGGGAAACCAGGGCCGTCGCCAAGTAACGACGGCTCTGCGGAAACCGTGATACAGTAGTCGCGAGAGATGAGACAGGTCATAGAATCGAATTAACATAGTAGAGAGTAACAAGTAAAATCATTTACCTGTAGCTGACTCCTTTTAATTAAATTCATTAAATTGCCACACTGTGGACATTCAGGAGCTTGCTGGCGTAGAAGGCCACGTTCTTGGAACCATATAAGAAGCCGTTCGTTGCTCGATAGAATATCGCTCAATAAATCTAACAGCATAGTAAAACATATAGAAGTCCCGCCAAAAATACTAATTGGCTTTTGCTCTTTTATTTTTGTGTGGTCACGCGGACACTGATCGGCTGCCCGCACTACTGCACTAACAAAAAATGGTGGTCAAGCGCCTTTGTAAATTTCTGATGAAAAATAAACGATGGCCAATAAAAATAAGACTCATAAAAAATACTTTCACAAATAGCATACGCACAAACAGAGTATTACTGTAGACATGGTATCTCCAGGAGTGCCGGATGGTGTACACTGTTGGTTTGATATAATTATTGTCTTGAGTGTGATAAAATTATTGTCAATGTATAAATCCTTTTCAGGCTAAAATCTCATGTTGCGTTTTCGCGACCGTGTTATCGCAAATCGGCTTTCACACCGATTATGGCAAATGTAAAAATCACCGGCACTGAATTTGCGATGAAAATTTGCTACAATTTGTTCCAGTAGTCCTAAACACATTTTCTATGGACAGTGATTATTCTCCACTCAAAATTAAATTAGAAATTTAAACTCATCAAATTGCCTCGTAAACTGCAACATAATTTTTTCATGTAATAATAATTGTAATGCCGTAATAACAAAACGCCTGACAAAGCCTGGGGTAGCTGTTTACCCATTCAGGACAGCTGCGGCTTCTTTTCAGAATGAACTTGTATAACTTGACATATACAAAATAGGGTATGGCTTGCTGAGACCCTATCTACCTGAGTGGAAGATTTCGGAGTTGGGCATAGTATCGCAACGTATTTGTCACTGCTACGAGATTGTTTATCGTAAAATTGCCCCAACCACTGCCCATATGAATATTTTTTGTAATTCTGTAATTACATACTGAAGTTACAAGGTTTGTTTCCGCAATCCAACAAGGAACCGCGTTCATAGTAAAATAATAAAGTAAGATATTGATTGTTAAATGCCCTCTTAAAAGTAACTTATATATTATTCATATATGTGTACTGTGTCATACATTATTTTTGTAACTCGGTCTACATAAACATTTAAGTACAACATGCGTTTTTAATGTGTGAATATCAAAACAATTTTGTATGGCGTTTGATGCACCGGTTTCTTTTTGTCTGAATTTTCAGATTCATTTGTATGAAGAATACAATCGTACTTGATTAGATTTAGTACTTTATAGCATGAAATCTACCGCATAATGTTGGGATCCTGACATATTTGCATTAAATATAACACATACACCGTGAAATTACAAATTGTAGGAAAAATATGCAATGTTTAAATATCTATAAATATTTTTATACATTCCATTTTGTAATTTGTGAATATCAAAACAATTTTGTATGGAGTTTGGTGCAGCGGTTTCTCGTTTGTCTGAATTTCGTTATTCATTTGTATGAAAATTACAATTGTAAGTTGATTGGATTTTCGTACTTTATAGCGTGAAATCTAGCGCAAAATGGAATCCTCACATATTTGCATCAAATATAACACATACATCGTATGAATTAAATTGGACGAAAAATAATACGGAATGGATAAATTTTATATTTATTTATTTATATGAAATTAATGTATTATTCTAATTAATGTCCACATATTTTTATAATATATATTAGAAATATGTTCTAATTTATTCGAATTTTTAATTGTAGAAACATATTTTGTATTAAATATATGCTAATTAATGTCCATTATATTTTTGTATTAAAATATATCCAATAGATGACTTTTCATAAATATTTATATAAAATAAAATTCGCCTAATGTATGAATGTTTTATATTATAGGGACTTTATATTAGTTTTTACTTTTATAGTACGTTTGCTTTATACACCTTCAAACGAGTTATGTGTTACAAAACGTACATCTATTATCCGAAATTTCACACAATTCAGCGTATGATTAAGACATTTAATTATATGAAATCATACATTTTTCGTATTATGCAATTTCACGCCAATAACGTAATTTATCATACATATGCTGTGCGCAATTTCATACAAAATAATGTGTAACAAATGATATACAATGTATGTGTAAATTCTTAAAAAGGGTGTGTAAATAATCACACTAATTATGTGGTACAATTCGTACAAATTATGTGCAACAAATTAGATTGGTTGTGCGCAAGCTATACAGCTTGTTTGTACATATTCGTACATGCGTACAGATTGGTATACAACTCATGTAAGGTTGTTCGCCATTCGTTTAGCTGCGACCGTGTAAATGAAACAAAGTGTAGCAAAATATTGTCACACAATAACTGTGCGAAACGACCATTATATAAATTATAGGAGAGTATAAACATCATTAGGTAACTAAACCCAGCACAGCCCTGCGAATACGAAGTGCTGCATAGTTTATACATAAGCAAAAGAACACAGGATTCTATAACGCCCAGTATTTAAGAAAAACAAATGGATATATTATCCAGTAATTGGACTGCTAAATTTTTAATAAACTTTGCGCGTCTGATCATGCGCTGCGAGTAAACTTAGGCGACCCACCAACCATCCTATTTTGTAACTTTGCATCAAATCTGTTACGGATCGCTTGTTGGCCAACTGAAACTGTTCGCGAACACACTGCTCACGAATGAAATCGAGCCATTTTGTGTGCCCCAAAATTCCGTAAAATTAACCATTTTTTGAGAACGAAAATTTTTCCAATTTGAATTTAACTGGTTTTGTTTAATAACACCAATATGCTTAACTATAGAATCGATCTGCTTGTGATGTCACTTTTGCATTAAATTTCTTCGCGAACACAGAATAATCCAAATTTAAAGAAATAGGCATTAGGTAACTAAATTTCTGCAAATAAAAATGCTGAAATTCTGTTGGTATACAAGGTACGATTTCTGATACTTAGATTTGATTTTGCCATTTTTCCCTAAGCTAAAATCCTAATGAATGTCAGCCTTTTTTCGTAACAAGGGTTTGAGATTCGATATCGGTAATTACAAAATAGGATTGTTGGTGGGGTCACCTTAAATTCGCTCACGCATCAGTAAAGTTTATATTTGGATTCCAACTGTGTAGTGTACGTGTCAGTAGATTATGCAGGCTTGTATCTTATTCACAATACGGCTACGATCATAAATACGTAATTTTTTTCGAAAAATTCGGGAATCGTTCGCGATTAGCAATTGAACAGCTGCTAATTTCTCTATGTACTATTCGCAAAACATTTGCTTTTATTTGTTACCGTAACTGTGTGTCCTGGTAACCTACTGACGGAAATTTGTTTAACAGCCTTACAAGGGTTAAGTATTATTAGTGCTAATAGTTTTAATAGACGTAAATTTATCTGTAATACATGTTAATTAACGCTTATATTTATGTACGTGCAATGTTGAATAAAGCGTGGACTGATTGCGTTATTGTCTAATTGTTGAATGTCAGATATAACTCCCAAACGGCTGTAGCGACTTTAAATAATAACTCTCGTATTGTTACCATAAGTTATATAAATAAAACTCGATTACTTCATTCGAAATTTTGTGATTTATAAAATTTATCAATTTAGTGAATTTAGACATCTGTATATTGTTAAAAAGTGAAAATTTAAAAACGTGATACATTAGTACTTTGTTCTAATGCTACCGATGATTCGTACCCAGGGTACAGGTACCTATTGTTTGGATTAGTTTAGTTACACGCATAATTTTGCTACAGAAATATACTACAATGAAAACACTGCGTTGCACGGACAGCACCTTCTTAGTTAATTTATTGATTTTCATTTATAAACGACTAGTGATAGTATCTTGCTGGAAACCATGTCACCTTTTTTTGGGTTGCAGGTTTCCACCGTGTTTCACTGGTTTGCTGCAAACCTATTTTGGGTTTCAGGGACGGTACTTATTGATTTTCATTTATGGACTAATGACAGTGTTTTGTGTCAAACCATGTCATGTTTTCTTTTGAACATATTGGCAAGGTCAGCTTGTAGCACAACAAATATATTCGAAACGCACCACTTTTCAGTACATTGCTTAAGACTTATATAATAGGCTCTGCAACCCAAAGATTACCGTTTAAAGAGTTGGTTTCAACGATGTACATCAAGTGCTGTACTGTTTTGAAACACAATAGTAGTATATATCAGATAAGGTTTATTGCAAGTTATGAAACTAATGACTAAAATTTTCCAAACTGTTTTATATATAATTGATGTTGCACAACGATTTAGCAAAATTCTTTAGCACGTTTATAAAGTCAATCACAAACAAAATTAAGTAGCACAGTTAAAACCAGCGTAAAATGTAAGGTGATATATATTCGTGAAGTTATGCCAACGTGAATTTTTGTGTGATGCACGTTTAGTTCCGTCGCACATTTGGCTCCTTTACTATATTCTATTTTCCTAAGTATATATATAATATAAAAATATATATCTTCAAAGCAGGAAACAATAAATTTCTAAAAGTTTCGCAGCTGCCACCCTTTTTTCTGTCCGATTTACGCCAGTGTTTCATTAAAAACTTCCATCATTTTTGATATATTCCAAGCGTGTTAGCCCAACAAATTTATAAATAGTGCTTATATCACCTTCTTAGAAATTTCAAATTTTTGCTAAATTCTATAGGCTTCGCTGTGTCATCTTTTTCAGCTTTGGAAATCTAGGGAAGTTACTATCATTGGAAAAATCCTTAGATAGAACTTTTGAGAATTTTACCTCAGTATTGTACTAGAGGAAAATTTTCGACGTGTTCGGATCAAAACGAGAACCCCTTGCTAGCTTTCCAGTTGCTCCGTCGGTTTTCCGGGAACCGTGCGATATTACCCTCGAGGGGGAAACAACGCTTAGACCAAGGGACCGATTAGCTTAACAGTTTGCATGCGGGCTTTACCAGGGTGTTCGACATGGTCCCTTTCGGTGGCACATGTGTTATGATTGCTAGGGATCCCAGGGAGAGTCAACCCCTAAGCCTATGTATAGGTAACAAGGTCTACTCGTTCCCTACCCTTTTTCTACAGTGGCTTAAAAATTCTATTATTATTGCTGAGTTTAGACTTTCGCATTGGTTCGGGTCAAATTTGACATAGCCCAGCTATTCGATTTAAATTCCCGGTGCCATGTTCAAATTCTCACTCAGATACTCCGTGTTCAAGTTTTGTCTTGCGAATGCCCCCGTTTTGAATCATTTAATTTTCTTATTGTCAATGCCAATCGGATCGCACTAACGATCCATATATATCTCATGGCACTCAAGAAGCTATTTCTCCGTGAACCATAAATTTTATGTTTCATGTTTCCTTACTAAATTACATTACGTGTTGCTGTTGTGTCGGTTTACTTGTTTTGTCCAACACTGGCCAATTAAATATTTGGTACATCGCTGTTAAAAGCGACCAAAATTTGCAGTGTCGAAGAAAATCGACAACTGAAATTCCGAATGGATCGTAATTCTTGTTATATCGCCAATTGTTGAACGGCACTTCCGCTGCGAAGCGCCTTTATCCTTGGGATATCCAGACTGCGCCTAAGGTGCTACGAAGCATCTCACCCTCTGACCCAATGGTACTATGTTCCGAATAGACGCGGGACATAGAACGATTACCTATATTAAAGCTTTTGCCGCGTTCCTAGGTTAAGGTTTTTAACGATTTCTATTCAAAGTTGATTTTGGTAGTTTTGCGAATTTGTATTATTCGTAGTCGCCTGGAGCAATTTTAACAACTTTCACAATAGCCTACCTGTCACCTAGGGTCGATACTTAACTCATCATTGCTAATATCTGTATAATTTTAATTGTCACGTTGAGCACCCTGCAGCCCGAGCCCCTGAGCTCATTCGTGGAAAGGGTTGCTGTCAAAAATCCCAATTTCCCAAATTTGCAAAGCATTTTGCTATGGCAATGCAAGATGTCTTGGTTACCAACACTGTTAAACTTAATATTTCTCTTAGCATTGTCATTGGAGGTCATAGGTTGCAGAGTCGAAATTTTCAATCAGGGTTGGAGACACAACAGACACCCTATCACCGTTCGCAGAAGCAGGACAAATGTCCCGAGGTTCAAATGTGCACGCTCTGTTGTGCGTTTTTGGCTGACATTTCCGAAAAAATGCCGTTTCAAGTGCAAATGTTAAAAAATACGGAGAGATTTTCAGAGTCTGAGTTTAAAATAACCGGGGAGAATTAACTCAGAACGAGCTTAATGGTTAAGACCAAGGAGAGTATATACGGCATACTATCGATTCAAAATGGCTCAAGTTAAATAATATGCTAAGTACAAATACAGTGTTGACACTCCCATTCGGTACAGTAGTAAAATTTCATGATTCCCAGATGGGTGTGAGGAAATTGTCTAATGCACACTTACATAAGTAAAATTCATTCCTATTCTTTGGATTCAACTATCAATCGCGCTAACATTTCCACATTCATTTAAATCTATTGATTTTACTTTGTGACTCTGTCGTACAAGTTTTATTTAATTTTGATTTGTGACATGACCACCTAGCCTCGATTTATGTCGTTTCCACAACATCTGGTGCTTAATTATTACATCGATAATCCATTCAGAATCCAAAACCGTTTTATTTGTCATTACAGTATGCCATGGTAAAGCAATCGGTTTGGTTCCTTATTATATAAATCTGGTTGATTCCGTTCTCTATTATATATATGCTTTAAAGCTTTAGAATCGTATTCATTTAGCAACATGGCTTTAAAATTGATGAGGTCAGGCTGAGCTTGGTGCAAGAGATGTAAGCTTTCGGTTTACAATGTATGCAAGCTTAAAGCTAACATAAAATTACATTTAAGCATATGAAAAATGATTTTATACGTGATTTTGTTCTATTTGTGATTTTATACGTTTCAATTTCAAAAGCGCAAGTCATTAAACTCATTTCGTATAAAGCGTAGCTTTTGATCTCTTTTCACGAAATACTGAGTGGCATAATTTCGAGAGATGCAAGAGTCAACTATTTTCGAATTTACTTGATCTTGATAAAACTATATTATTTGGTGCACACTAAATACTTTATGTCAGCACGGACTTGTCCTGTACATTATGCTAGGCACCATGTTTATAGAACCGTGGGTGGCACTAATTATGACTTTTTCTTGAATGCTGAGCAGAGCCTAGCTGTGCCGAGCGCAGGAGAACCACTTAACGCTCGAGCCTGCAGCGTTCATGCTAAATCAGACGAGCTGTACATATTGCTTTTGCACGCAGTTATTACAGCCTGGGGATGTTCCGCAAAGGTTCTGGTTTGCAAGACGAGGTAGTAACACTATAATCGACAAAATGTCAATACAAACTATGATGCTTGAGACCGACGCACGGCAACATTCTGATTTGTATTTAGCCTTCCTTTAACAAAAGCCACATTTGAGGTCCTATAAAATCACCTTCATTTTTATGTACTTCTGCTCCAACAGTGAAATGCAAAAGCATGACACAACTAAGACACTTGTTGATCAACATGTAAATGTGCTAATGTAATAACCGGTGACGCAGCTGCATGGCGCAACTTCCTAACACCATGCCCATACGACCCCGGCTATCGTAACCTCAAAGGT